>JAQJVL010005923.1:0-32162 GCA_035578905.1 Stictocephala bisonia | reverse complement strand
TACCCTCAAATTCCTCCTCAAATTACCCATTTTCCACAATTCCCAATTTCCCCCAAATTCACCCATTCCCCAAACCTTTTCCCCAAATTCCCATCCCCAATTTCCCAATATCCCCTCCAAATTTCCCCCAAATTCCCTCAATTTCCCTAAATTCCCAAATTTCCCTCCAAATTTCCCCACATTCCCATATAAATCACTTTACCTTTTCATTACTATTAATCCTCTTTCCTAACCCATTTTACATTAAATTCCTTGCCAATTCCCATACTATATAAAATGACTTTTTTGTCCAATATGGCTCTTTTTCCATGTTAACTATATAAAATTCACTTTTTTGTCCAATATGGCATCTTTTTCCATTTATACTATATAAAATGCACTTTTTTTGTCCAATATGGCTCTTTTTCCATGTTATACTATATAAAATGCACTTTTTTGTCCAATATGGCTGTCTTTTTCCATGTTATACTATATAAAATGCACTTTTTTGTCCAATATGGCGTCTTTCTCCCGCAACTCAACCGTAAAAATTTCCAATCTCTTCCAGAATATTATAAAGCTTTTGCCAATATGACGGTCTATAATAATTAAAAAATGACTTGATCCAATATGGCGTCTTTCCACCCAAAATTCCCTCTTCCTTATCCAATATGGCGTGTACTTCCGGCGACCGTCAGCTAACACGTCGTCTGCTGGTCGGGCACGCATGCGCCCCTTGTTACTCTACTCATATATACAAACTATAACAAATTAATATTTCATACACTATAATAAAATTAATATTTCATATACTCTATGTGCTCAACCCGATCGCAGCGCCCCTAGCGGCAAAACTTAGCGCATCCTTTCGGAAACATGACACCTTCGGAAGGGAAGTCCCCGTGGGAAAATTCCCTCCCTCAAATTCGGTCTTTATACTATAAAAAATGCACTCTTAACCTTTCCCATCTCATACTATATAAAATGCAAAAGATGGTGACCATTTACATATGTACTATATAAAATGCTTTCGTGTACTTCCGACAACCGTCGGCTACCTTCGTACACGTCGTCTGCTGGTCTGACGCACACCCAAATACCACGCTCTGATTGGTTACCTCCTTACTTTACAAGTAATATTTCTCACACGTACTGTTAGACTACTTATTTAATTTAATTTTTCTCAAATTTTAACAAATACACAGTTAACATACGCTCTTAGCTTTGGGTACTCATCCACGGCTTCCTACACTGTCACCTACCTATACTTATCTATCTAATCATCCTCAAGCCCCTACTTAACACTCCAGGCAGGTAATACACGTTTTTAATTAATTATTTATTCAAAAATGAAGGGACAATTCTTTTTATTTAATCTGTTTATAATTTGTAATACACTGTTATCCTATCCATTTTAATTAATTTTTTATTTTATATTAAATACACAGTTAACATACGCTCTTACCTTCAACTACCATCCACTTCTGGATACCTTTGTATTAACCCGACATCCTTTAAACCTAATACGCTAGCTTAACGCTCTTACACTAGAGCCCTCATGCCTAACCGAACTATCCAACTGTACTTACAAAGTCTACTCACTGGCAGTCCAAGAGTTCTCGCGCAACACAAGCTGACCTTTGAGGTCAGTGTTATATTGATTGCTATTTTAATTGGCACCGCATGGACACTCCACATGTTTATCAACCACATGCTAACCCAAGAGGTCAAGTTTTGTGATATCAGTCTGAGGTCAGTTTTATATTGTTTCCTATTAAAATATAAAGTGTTTGGTTTCAAATATACAGATTTTACTTAACCTACCAATTGAACAAGTTTCAAACATGTATGACCTGGCAACCTTACCATATTTCGTCTATTATTAAACAAAACGAAAGAATTATTGGTATTATAGTCCCGTACTTTAAAAAAAGAGAGCAATAATAATTTATTTACACACTACGTTTTATTCAGTAAAATCAATTGATATTCTTGTTATTACCAATTATCATACGTAATACATAGAACCTTTTACAATAATTTATGCTTTATATTTAAATTATTACGAGTAAACTTAATTTTAACAAAGTTTTATCAATTTGTTTTGTTGTAAATTCCATAATTTATAAAAATGCTAACACATTACATGTGTAATAATGAGAGATCGTACATCAAATTATACCGTATTTTCTAAAGTTTTTATAGTTTAGGTAGGATTTTAAACAATATGTATAGCATTTATAACCGAATTATTGTATGTTAACCAACCTAAACTTACAAATAACAATTATTATATCCACAAACACATGATAAATGAAGTGTAATAACCTCAAACACAAGATAATTCCTCACACTTTATATACACCATAGCAATACACTATTTACTGTATTTGAGACGTTAATCGTAGAGGTATGAGTCTTGAATGAATGTAGTCTTTGTTACTAACTAAGGCTGCTGGACCCTTTGATATATCATCTATTAACAACACAATAGTCAGAGAAACTATGACATGGAACCCAAACCCCTTAAAATTTAGTTAAAATGTCCATAAATAGGGTTATTTGTGTACAAAATATGTTATAATTCCCTAAAAGCATTAAAATACAGTGTCATAACAACGATATTTGTCCTAAACATTAAAAATTCCTTTAAAATACTCTTATAGAACCCCAGTTTGAGCTCAAAACAACGTACAAAACTGATGTAACACTTGTAAATTAATTGTTTAACCTACATAGCTATTTAGTTGACTCCAAACATTTGACAAAGTGTAAGTACCCAATATGAATAAATTCTCTATAATGTTCACATTTTAAGCTTGATTTTAACAAAACCTGGTGCTATTGATTCTTTGCACATTAACAAATAAACAAATAGTTAGTTGAAACGTCTCTGTTGTAGAAACCGTGGTATTAACAGTGAAAGTTTGGTTTCTTTTGACTATAATATACTCGATCTGAAAATGTATATACACCACTCCCAAAGACCAAAACACATGAAGAACCTAGAACATACAACACCCTTGATAGATCACCTTCCTATTCATCACATAAGGCCCTTGTTTGTCCACCCAGCTATTCTATGAAATTAAGTGGCAGAGAGGACTTTATAGCCCTAAATTCGCCTTATAAAGTAACAATAAAGTAGTTTTCATGTAATTTCCATCCAAAATACATATACAAACTACCTACCAAGCACTAATATCCTTCTATCCAGTAGTAAGACTCATGATTTACCCTACACACAGACATCTTTATAGGTCAGTTACATTCACAAAACATAAGACTATTGACAGACAACCTACTGTACATACAAGACGTACCATACACTCTACATAGAAGACGTTTGATTATCCACTCACATGACTTAATATACCATCATACTACCATGAAATTAGTCCTATTGACATACCCCTACCTATCCAATATACGTACCACACACCGTACATACAAGACTTATGTTTACCCACACACATACTAATCAAACAAGACTCATGATTGACCATCCATCTCCGTAACATTCATGGATGACCACCTAACCATACATACGTACACCATAAAACCATGACTTAACAGTCCACACGCCTACTCAAAACACAACACCTCTGATAGATAATCCACCTAAACACTACATAAAACCTATGATTGACACTCAACATTCATGGATGACCACCTAACCATACATACGTACACCATAAAACCATGACTTAACAGTCCACACGCCTACTCAAAACACAACACCTCTGATAGATAATCCACCTAAACACTACATAAAACCTATGATTGACACTCAACATTCATGGATGACCACCTAACCATACATACGTACACCATAAAACCATGACTTAACAGTCCACACGCCTACTCAAAACACAACACCTCTGATAGATAATCCACCTAAACACTACATAAAACCTATGATTGACACTCAACATTCATGGATGACCACCTAACCATACATACGTACACCATAAAACCATGACTTAACAGTCCACACGCCTACTCAAAACACAACACCTCTGATAGATAATCCACCTAAACACTACATAAAACCTATGATTGACACTCAACATTCATGGATGACCACCTAACCATACATACGTACACCATAAAACCATGACTTAACAGTCCACACGCCTACTCAAAACACAACACCTCTGATAGATAATCCACCTAAACACTACATAAAACCTATGATTGACACTCAACATTCATGGATGACCACCTAACCATACATACGTACACCATAAAACCATGACTTAACAGTCCACACGCCTACTCAAAACACAACACCTCTGATAGATAATCCACCTAAACACTACATAAAACCTATGATTGACACTCAACATTCATGGATGACCACCTAACCATACATACGTACACCATAAAACCATGACTTAACAGTCCACACGCCTACTCAAAACACAACACCTCTGATAGATAATCCACCTAAACACTACATAAAACCTATGATTGACACTCAACATTCATGGATGACCACCTAACCATACATACGTACACCATAAAACCATGACTTAACAGTCCACACGCCTACTCAAAACACAACACCTCTGATAGATAATCCACCTAAACACTACATAAAACCTATGATTGACACTCAACATTCATGGATGACCACCTAACCATACATACGTACACCATAAAACCATGACTTAACAGTCCACACGCCTACTCAAAACACAACACCTCTGATAGATAATCCACCTAAACACTACATAAAACCTATGATTGACACTCAACATTCATGGATGACCACCTAACCATACATACGTACACCATAAAACCATGACTTAACAGTCCACACGCCTACTCAAAACACAACACCTCTGATAGATAATCCACCTAAACACTACATAAAACCTATGATTGACACTCAACATTCATGGATGACCACCTAACCATACTACGTACACCATAAAACCATGACTTAACAGTCCAACCCTACTCAAACACAACACCTCTGATAGATAATCCACCTAAACACTACATAAAACCTATGATTGACACTCAACATTCATGGATGACCACCTAACCATACATACGTACACCATAAAAACATGACTTAACAGTCCACACGCCTACTCAAAACACAACACCTCTGATAGATAATCCACCTAAACACTACATAAAACCTATGATTGACACTCAACATTCATGGATGACCACCTATACCAAACATACGATACCACATACCTAAGATACCACCTACTACATACGTACCACACACCATAAAATCATGACTTAACAGTCCACCCGCCACCTCAACACACAACACCTCTGATAGATAATCCACCTAACCACTACTTAAAACCTTTGATTGACACTCAACATTCATGGATGACCTACCTACCAAACATACGAATTGACCACATTCTCAAAGCATAAGAAGGACCACCTACCACACATACATACCACACACCATAAAATCATAACTTAACAGTCCACCCGCCTACTCAAAACACAACACCTCTGATAGATAATCCACCTAAACATTACATAAAACCTTACATTGACACCCAACATTCATGGATGACCTACCTACCAAACATACGAATTGACTACATTACCAAAGCATATGAAGGACCACCTACCATACATACGTACCACACACCATAAAATCATGACTTAACAGTCCACCCGCCTACCTCTGCACACACAATTCCTTATGACACACCCTAAACATACCACTCATCCTACAGACAAAACTCCTAGAGAACTACCCATCCACCATAAAAACACTATTGCTTCATATAATCATGTTTCAAAATAACATTATTACACTGTAAGATAGGTTTAATATAGCTAAAGACCTAAAGTGTTTCCTAAAATTCTGTTTTCTCTAGAAATATGAGAGTCGTTGGTCGAAAACATCCAAACTAAACATAGAAAATAAGAATCAACTAGTAGTTTCATAGAAATTCTGCTATACAACTAAAAAAAATATGAGAAAAAATTAGGTTTAAAAACAATGAACACAGAAAAAATTAGGTTTAAAAACAATGAACACAGAAAAAATTAGGTTTAAAAACAATGAACACAGAAAAAATTAGGTTTAAAAACAATGAGAACAGAAAAAATTAGGTTAAAAAAAATGAACATAGAAAAAGTTAGGTTAAAAAAAAAATGAACACAGAAAAAGTTAGGTTAAAAAAATGAACATAGAAAAAGTTAGGTTAGCAAACATCAGAAAAGTTCAGTTAAAATTAACAAAACTCATAAAATGTGGACATTTTATGACTTTTGTTAATTTTAACAACTTTTCGGAAAAGTAAGGATAGCAATCAACCTTTCGGTTGTTTGCTAGACTTACTTTTCTGATGTTTGCTAACCTAACTTTTTCTATGTTCATTTTTTTAACCTAACTTTTTCTGTGTTCATTTTTTTTTTAACCTAACTTTTTCTATGTTCATTTTTTTTAACCTAATTTTTTCTGTTCTCATTGTTTTTAAACCTAATTTTTTCTGTGTTCATTGTTTTTAAACCTAATTTTTTCTGTGTTCATTGTTTTTAAACCTAATTTTTTCTGTGTTCATTGTTTTTAAACCTAATTTTTTCTCATATTTTTTTTAGTTGTATAGCAGAATTTCTATGAAACTACTAGTTGATTCTTATTTTCTATGTTTAGTTTGGATGTTTTCGACCAACGACTCTCATATTTCTAGAGAAAACAGAATTTTAGGAAACACTTTAGGTCTTTAGCTATATTAAACCTATCTTACAGTGTAATAATGTTATTTTGAAACATGATTATATGAAGCAATAGTGTTTTTATGGTGGATGGGTAGTTCTTAAGGAGATTTGTCTGTAGGATGAGTGGTGGGAGGAGGGTGTGTCCTAAGGAATTGTGTGTGCAGAGGTAGGCGGGTGGACTGTTAAGTCATGATTTTATGGTGTACGTATGTATGGTAGGTGGTCATCCATGAATGTTGAGTGTCAATCATAGGTTTTATGTAGTGTTTAGGTGGATTATCTATCAGAGGTGATGTGTTTTGAGTAGGCGTGTGGACTGTTAAGTCATGGTTTTATGGTGTACGTATGTATGGTTAGGTGGTCATCCATGAATGTTGAGTGTCAATCATAGGTTTTATGTAGTGTTTAGGTGGATTATCTATCAGAGGTGTTGTGTTTTGAGTAGGCGTGTGGACTGTTAAGTCATGGTTTTATGGTGTACGTATGTATGGTTAGGTGGTCATCCATGAATGTTGAGTGTCAATCATAGGTTTTATGTAGTGTTTAGGTGGATTATCTATCAGAGGTGTTGTGTTTTGAGTAGGCGTGTGGACTGTTAAGTCATGATTTTATGGTGTGTGGTACGTATGTATGGTAGGTGGTCCTTCATATGCTTTGGTAATGTGGTCAATTCGTATGTTTGGTAGGTAGGTCATCCATGAATGTTGAGTATCAATCAAAGGTTTTATGTAGTGGTTAGGTGGATTATCTATCAGAGGTGTTGTGTTTTGAGTAGGCGTGTGGACTGTTAAGTCATGGTTTTATGGTGTACGTATGTATGGTTGGTGGTCATCCATGAATGTTGAGTGTCAATCATAGGTTTTATGTAGTGGTTAGGTGGATTATCTATCAGAGGTGTTGTGTTTTGAGTAGGCGTGTGGACTGTTAAGTCATGGTTTTTATGGTGTACGTATGTATGGTTGGTGGTCATCCATGAATGTTGAGTGTCAATCATAGGTTTTATGTAGTGGTTAGGTGGATTATCTATCAAAGGTGTTGTGTGTTGAGTAGGCGTGTGGACTGTTAAGTCATGGTTTTATGGTGTACGTATGTATGGTTAGGTGGTCATCCATGAATGTTGAGTGTCAATCATAGGTTTTATGTAGTGTTTAGGTGGATTATCTATCAGAGGTGTTGTGTTTTGAGTAGGCGTGTGGACTGTTAAGTCATGGTTTTATGGTGTACGTATGTATGGTTAGGTGGTCATCCATGAATGTTGAGTGTCAATCATAGGTTTTATGTAGTGTTTAGGTGGATTATCTATCAGAGGTGTTGTGTTTTGAGTAGGCGTGTGGACTGTTAAGTCATGGTTTTATGGTGTACGTATGTATGGTTAGGTGGTCATCCATGAATGTTGAGTGTCAATCATAGGTTTTATGTAGTGTTTAGGTGGATTATCTATCAGAGGTGTTGTGTTTTGAGTAGGCGTGTGGACTGTTAAGTCATGGTTTTATGGTGTACGTATGTATGGTTAGGTGGTCATCCATGAATGTTGAGTGTCAATCATAGGTTTTATGTAGTGTTTAGGTGGATTATCTATCAGAGGTGTTGTGTTTTGAGTAGGCGTGTGGACTGTTAAGTCATGGTTTTATGGTGTACGTATGTATGGTTAGGTGGTCATCCATGAATGTTGAGTGTCAATCATAGGTTTTATGTAGTGTTTAGGTGGATTATCTATCAGAGGTGTTGTGTTTTGAGTAGGCGTGTGGACTGTTAAGTCATGGTTTTATGGTGTACGTATGTATGGTTAGGTGGTCATCCATGAATGTTGAGTGTCAATCATAGGTTTTATGTAGTGTTTAGGTGGATTATCTATCAGAGGTGTTGTGTTTTGAGTAGGCGTGTGGACTGTTAAGTCATGGTTTTATGGTGTACGTATGTATGGTTAGGTGGTCATCCATGAATGTTGAGTGTCAATCATAGGTTTTATGTAGTGTTTAGGTGGATTATCTATCAGAGGTGTTGTGTTTTGAGTAGGCGTGTGGACTGTTAAGTCATGGTTTTATGGTGTACGTATGTATGGTTAGGTGGTCATCCATGAATGTTGAGTGTCAATCATAGGTTTTATGTAGTGTTTAGGTGGATTATCTATCAGAGGTGTTGTGTTTTGAGTAGGCGTGTGGACTGTTAAGTCATGGTTTTATGGTGTACGTATGTATGGTTAGGTGGTCATCCATGAATGTTGAGTGTCAATCATAGGTTTTATGTAGTGTTTAGGTGGATTATCTATCAGAGGTGTTGTGTTTTGAGTAGGCGTGTGGACTGTTAAGTCATGGTTTTATGGTGTACGTATGTATGGTTAGGTGGTCATCCATGAATGTTGAGTGTCAATCATAGGTTTTATGTAGTGTTTAGGTGGATTATCTATCAGAGGTGTTGTGTTTTGAGTAGGCGTGTGGACTGTTAAGTCATGGTTTTATGGTGTACGTATGTATGGTTAGGTGGTCATCCATGAATGTTACGGAGATGGATGGTCAATCATGAGTCTTGTTTGATTAGTATGTGTGTGGGTAAACATAAGTCTTGTATGTACGGTGTGTGGTACGTATATTGGATAGGTAGGGGTATGTCAATAGGACTAATTTCATGGTAGTATGATGGTATATTAAGTCATGTGAGTGGATAATCAAACGTCTTCTATGTAGAGTGTATGGTACGTCTTGTATGTACAGTAGGTTGTCTGTCAATAGTCTTATGTTTTGTGAATGTAACTGACCTATAAAGATGTCTGTGTGTAGGGTAAATCATGAGTCTTACTACTGGATAGAAGGATATTAGTGCTTGGTAGGTAGTTTGTATATGTATTTTGGATGGAAATTACATGAAAACTACTTTATTGTTACTTTATAAGGCGAATTTAGGGCTATAAAGTCCTCTCTGCCACTTAATTTCATAGAATAGCTGGGTGGACAAACAAGGGCCTTATGTGATGAATAGGAAGGTGATCTATCAAGGGTGTTGTATGTTCTAGGTTCTTCATGTGTTTTGGTCTTTGGGAGTGGTGTATATACATTTTCAGATCGAGTATATTATAGTCAAAAGAAACCAAACTTTCACTGTTAATACCACGGTTTCTACAACAGAGACGTTTCAACTAACTATTTGTTTATTTGTTAATGTGCAAAGAATCAATAGCACCAGGTTTTGTTAAAATCAAGCTTAAAATGTGAACATTATAGAGAATTTATTCATATTGGGTACTTACACTTTGTCAAATGTTTGGAGTCAACTAAATAGCTATGTAGGTTAAACAATTAATTTACAAGTGTTACATCAGTTTTGTACGTTGTTTTGAGCTCAAACTGGGGTTCTATAAGAGTATTTTAAAGGAATTTTTAATGTTTAGGACAAATATCGTTGTTATGACACTGTATTTTAATGCTTTTAGGGAATTATAACATATTTTGTACACAAATAACCCTATTTATGGACATTTTAACTAAATTTTAAGGGGTTTGGGTTCCATGTCATAGTTTCTCTGACTATTGTGTTGTTAATAGATGATATATCAAAGGGTCCAGCAGCCTTAGTTAGTAACAAAGACTACATTCATTCAAGACTCATACCTCTACGATTAACGTCTCAAATACAGTAAATAGTGTATTGCTATGGTGTATATAAAGTGTGAGGAATTATCTTGTGTTTGAGGTTATTACACTTCATTTATCATGTGTTTGTGGATATAATAATTGTTATTTGTAAGTTTAGGTTGGTTAACATACAATAATTCGGTTATAAATGCTATACATATTGTTTAAAATCCTACCTAAACTATAAAAACTTTAGAAAATACGGTATAATTTGATGTACGATCTCTCATTATTACACATGTAATGTGTTAGCATTTTTATAAATTATGGAATTTACAACAAAACAAATTGATAAAACTTTGTTAAAATTAAGTTTACTCGTAATAATTTAAATATAAAGCACAATTTATTGTAAAAGGTTCTATGTATTACGTATGATAATTGGTAATAACAAGAATATCAATTGATTTTACTGAATAAAACGTAGTGTGTAAATAAATTATTATTGCTCTCTTTTTTTAAAGTACGGGACTATAATACCAATAATTCTTTCGTTTTGTTTAATAATAGACGAAATATGGTAAGGTTGCCAGGTCATACATGTTTGAAACTTGTTCAATTGGTAGGTTAAGTAAAATCTGTATATTTGAAACCAAACACTTTATATTTTAATAGGAAACAATATAAAACTGACCTCAGACTGATATCACAAAACTTGACCTCTTGGGTTAGCATGTGGTTGATAAACATGTGGAGTGTCCATGCGGTGCCAATTAAAATAGCAATCAATATAACACTGACCTCAAAGGTCAGCTTGTGTTGCGCGAGAACTCTTGGACTGCCAGTGAGTAGACTTTGTAAGTACAGTTGGATAGTTCGGTTAGGCATGAGGGCTCTAGTGTAAGAGCGTTAAGCTAGCGTATTAGGTTTAAAGGATGTCGGGTTAATACAAAGGTATCCAGAAGTGGATGGTAGTTGAAGGTAAGAGCGTATGTTAACTGTGTATTTAATATAAAATAAAAAATTAATTAAAATGGATAGGATAACAGTGTATTACAAATTATAAACAGATTAAATAAAAAGAATTGTCCCTTCATTTTTGAATAAATAATTAATTAAAAACGTGTATTACCTGCCTGGAGTGTTAAGTAGGGGCTTGAGGATGATTAGATAGATAAGTATAGGTAGGTGACAGTGTAGGAAGCCGTGGATGAGTACCCAAAGCTAAGAGCGTATGTTAACTGTGTATTTAATATAAAATAAAAAATTAATTAAAATGGATAGGATAACAGTGTATTACAAATTATAAACAGATTAAATAAAAAGAATTGTCCCTTCATTTTTGAATAAATAATTAATTAAAAACGTGTATTACCTGCCTGGAGTGTTAAGTAGGGGCTTGAGGATGATCTGTGATTCGATATAGGTAACAGTGTAGGAAGCCGTGGATGAGTACCCAAAGCTAAGAGCGTATGTTAACTGTGTATTTGTTAAAATTTGAGAAAAATTAAATTAAATAAGTAGTCTAACAGTACGTGTGAGAAATATTACTTGTAAAGTAAGGAGGTAACCAATCAGAGCGTGGTATTTGGGTGTGCGTCAGACCAGCAGACGACGTGTACGAAGGTAGCCGACGGTTGTCGGAAGTACACGAAAGCATTTTATATAGTACATATGTAAATGGTCACCATCTTTTGCATTTTATATAGTATGAGATGGGAAAGGTTAAGAGTGCATTTTTTATAGTATAAAGACCGAATTTGAGGGAGGGAATTTTCCCACGGGGACTTCCCTTCCGAAGGTGTCATGTTTCCGAAAGGATGCGCTAAGTTTTGCCGCTAGGGGCGCTGCGATCGGGTTGAGCACATAGAGTATATGAAATATTAATTTTATTATAGTGTATGAAATATTAATTTGTTATAGTTTGTATATATGAGTAGAGTAACAAGGGGCGCATGCGTGCCCGACCAGCAGACGACGTGTTAGCTGACGGTCGCCGGAAGTACACGCCATATTGGATAAGGAAGAGGGAATTTTGGGTGGGAAAGACGTCATATTGGATCCGTTTGTCATATTTTTACATTTATTATAGTGACCGTCATATTGCTTGAGGGAATTTTGAGGAGGGAATTTTCCCACGGGGTGTGAGTTGGCGCGGGAGGGAAAGACGCCATATTGGACAAAAAAGTTCATTTTATATAGTCTAACATGGCATATTGGACAAAAAAAGTCCATTTTATATAGTCTAACATGGCATATTGGACAAAAAAGTCCATTTTATATAGTATAACATGGAAAAAGATGCCATATTGGACAAAAAAAGTGCATTTTATATAGTATAACATGGAAAAAGATGCCATATTGGACAAAAAAAGTGCATTTTATATAGTATAACATGGCATATTGGACAAAAAAGTCCATTTTATATAGTATAACAAGGGAATTTGGGGGGGAAATGTGGGTAATGTGAGGGGAAATGTGAGGGTTTTTTGGGAATTTGAGGGAAATTTGAGGGTAATTTGGGGGAAATGTGTGGGAAATTGGGTATTTTGAGGGGAATTTGAGGGAAATGTGAGGGGAAATGGGTAATTTGAGGGAAATTTGAGGGTAATTTGGGGGAAATGTGTGGGAAATTGGGTATTTTGAGGGAAATTTGAGGGTAATTTGGGGGAAATGTGAGGGAAAATGGGTAATTTGAGGGAAATTTGAGGGTAATTCGGGAATTTTGGGAATTTGAGGGAAATTTGGGGGGAGAGGGGGGGAGGGTTGGTACCACTGCGCCGCCATCTTGGGTCCAAAGGTCAAAGTGAGCCTGGCTCGCCTAACAATTCACTACTGGGTAAAAGTGAGCCTAAAACTGTCCTTTTATGTCTACTATCACTGACTGACTCACTGACATAAATATTGATGCACTTCCCGGCGTCCTACTCCCATAAATTATATACTTGAATTGAAGCTCTCGGCCTGAAATCTCCAGGAAAATTCACAAAAGTTTACTTTGTTCACTTATAAACAAGATGGCGGCCTTTTCCCCCCAAAACCACCCCAATGTATTTCTTACGGGAAAATCATAAAAAACGTAGCTTTTACCTAACTTGAGAGGAAGCTTGGGTACAATGTTCAAACCTTTACAGTTCTACACGCGTAACAAACGCGCACCTTATATATGAAATTCAGCTTAAAACTTAAAAATTTGGTGTATCGGGGGCCCAAAATCTGAAATTTTTGAAAATATGAATTTGTTTTAATACTGATGTTATCTACTTAAGTAGTGTATCAAATTAAATCTGTTTTTCTCCTGAATCCAAATATACCATCAGGTGAAAAAGGCACCTGAAAAAGGCAATAATAAAGAGTATATGCCCCAGAAAAAGAAAAAAAAAATCTTCTAAAACAAAAAAAATGAAAATAAAATGAAAAATAATAAAATAAAATATAAATAAAATAAAACTATGAAAGAAAAAAACACCCAAATGGGTTATCAAACTATGGATATTTAACTCCCAAATCACATTATACCATTATATTTTGGAACATAATATTACAATTCATAATTATGTTTTGCATGTATTATATTTCTAATATTATATAAGCTAATGCCTAGGCCTACATATGTGCCTTTTGTATCAATACTAAAGCAGTTCTTTACTATTTTTTGAGCATTTATAACTTGGCAGTTTGTTATATTTTAGCTTCCTCCAGAGAGTTACGTGACCAATTCAATTTATAGCATGGTATTAGAACCATTATTTTACACATACATACTTATGAAATCGGCCGTAGAACGTTTGGCTCACATTTTTGGCCGATTTGGAATGGCACGATTGGCACAGTCATTAGAGGGGATTAAGAAGGGTCAACCTGTAAGTTTCAGAAAGGCACGATTGGCACACACCGCCCGGCCAGGTAGTAGCAGCCAGGTGGCCAGAATGCGGGAAAATGGGAACTTTTTTGCCCCCGCAAATTCCCTGCTGTGGTGCTTATTGAAGTAAGCAACTAACCTAACCTAACCTAACCTAACCCAACCCAACCCAACCCAACCCAACCTAACCTAACCTAACCTAACGTGAGGTTTAAATTTAAAAATTTGTTATATCACGGGCAAATGACTGCCACGCAGAGTTGACGGGAATAATAATATTCCCGTTTTCCCTCGTTCGATGGCGTCTACCTGGTCGAGCGACTGTGCCAATCCTGCCTTTTCCAAGCAGGCGAGTTGACCCTACTTATTCCGCTCTAATGATTGTGCCAATACTGCCATGGGCAGAAGGTCCAAAAATGTGTGCCAATCGTCCCGTCCCCATGAAATCGTGATAGAGCCATTGGGCGCACACTCGGAAACCACAGCAACCCTACAACAGTATGAAGCCTTTGTCAAGAACGTTGCACGTCTTTGTAAATACATGCCTTCTCACCAAAGTACTATAAATGAATACCGGGCCATTGCGGACACGGACTATTGCGTACACATCATTTTAAACGCTGGCCATTGCGGACACGGACTATTGCGTACACATCATTTTAAAACTGGCCATTGCGGACACGGACTTATGCGTACACGTTATTTTAAAGCTGGTCACTGCGGACACGAAATTGCGTACACATAGTTTCAAATCTGGCCATTGCGGACACGGACTAATGCGTACACGTCATTTTAAAGCTGGTCACTGCGGACACGGACTTATTGCGTACACATAGTTTTAAATCTGGCAATTGCGGACACTGACTAATGCGTACACGTCATTTTAAAGCTGCTCATTGCGGACACGGACTATTGCGAACACATCATTTTAAAGCTAGCCATTGCGGACACGGACTATTGCTTACACATCATTTTTAAGCTGATCATTGCGGACATGGACAATGGCGTACACATAATTTTAAAGCTGGTCATCGCGGACAGGGACTATTGCGTAGATATAATTTTAAAGCTGGTCATTGCGGACACGGACTATTGCGTACACATCATTTTAAAGTTGGTCATTACGGACACAGACTATTGCGTACATATAATTTTAAAGCTGGTCATTGCGGACACGGACTATTGCGTACACATCATTTTAAAGTTGGTCATTACGGACACGGACTATTGCGTACACATCATTTTAAAGTTGGTCATTACGGACACAGACTATTGCGTACACATCATTTTTAAGCTGATCATTGTGGACACGGACTATTGCGTACACATCATTTTAAAGCTGGTCATTGCGGACACGGACTATTGCGTACACATCATTTTAAAGCTAGCCATTGCGGACACGGACTATTGCGTACACATCATTTTTAAGCTGATCATTGCGGACACGGACTATTGCGTATACATCATTTTAAAGCTGGTCATTGCGGACATACTGCTTAGTGACCTAGTGGGCATACTGCTACCTAGCAAGGGTTTCAAAGGTGCCTGCAAATATTTCAATACTTCATAATAGAGCTAAATTGATAGGGTAGGAAGTATTATATAAGAAGAATGAAGTAATCTAATCAATGTGAACTGTTCTAGTATTAAAAAAGCTGTGAAAACACAGGTTTTTAAGACTGATTTCTATCACACTATATATATCAATCGTTTTGAGAGTTAGGCTTTGAACTCTCAAAACGATATTATACTATTAATCAATGTTTTAATAACATTTTGGCATGTTTAAAATCAGCTTAATTAAGGCTTCGTCAGTTCTTATAACTACTATATATAATTATATTCTCTTTTACATTCATGAGAAGTAATTCTTTGTTGGCATAACTAATTCTAACTTTGCATTATTTAAAGCCACAAGATTAAAAAATAAATCACACGTGCTTTGAATATATCAGTCCTGTTAATGCTGAAATGACACGGTGTCTGTAATGGTTACTATCGTCATTGACGGAGATGGGTGTCCGCGCTGGATGGTAGCCAAGGTTCGGTAGAGGAGGTAACTGAGTACCAGGCTTATCAGTTGGCCGAAGATTATACCAATAGTACGTGGTTCAGATCCCACGACTTGCTGTTGGTCCCTAGTTGCCTTAGATTGTTTTCTTTTTCCAAGGAATCAATATTTGTTAGTAACTAAGGTTACACGCGTCCATAGTCTCTTATACCTTTATCAGTGGTTCTTAAAAATATCAACACATTTAAAACTATAGTAAAATGAACATCAACTACCATGTCACACAAAGTAATTGGTTTATCAAAAAGACGAGAGGTTTTAAAAACATGTAAAGACTCCAAGAAGTCTGCGACCACAGAGTCTTGTTTCATAAAAAAGTCGCCAGACGTGTTTGGCTGTGGCTGTCTTGAGAGATAATCGCGCGTCAGCCCAACCGTGGGTGTTAGATTACCTGCAACCATGTTTGTGAAACCAATCTCTCAGTGCATTGTTTAGGTAATCGCTTATTGTGTTTCGTCACTTTAAAAATAAAAATTAATATTCCAGTAACGACAAAATATCGTTTATACGTAATTGAATATCTTAGTTTTGTGGCCAAGGAAGGATGGAACTATCATCACCTTTCATGACGTGTAATAGTTACAATAACTTCTACATCCAACCACCCATACATGTACAGTAATATGACCCCCCCCTCCAATACACGTTAAGTGTTATTGACCCACCCACATACTCATACATATACAGTGTTATTAACCCACCCACCCAATCATGCACGTTCAGTGGTAGGCCTATTAAACGTGTATGAGTGGGTGGGTAGGCCGGTTTCAACTGTGTAAACAAAACAAGCAGCAACAATGAAAAACAACTTATATTCGTACTCTCGATGACACTACAATTATATCCCACCCTCCCACTGATATACGTTCATTAGTATTTTATTTTATTTCATGCAACAAAACAGGCATAGACCCAATTACATTGAAGCAAAATATTTTAACATTTTGAACCCAATAAATATTTCATTGAACCAGCCAGTCTACACACTATTAAACAAATTAATAAAGCACAATTAACAACAAATTAAGCGCTACATATTTACAAGTTATAAGGGCCAAGAACTTGATTAATATTTTATAAATAGTTAATAAATAAATATGCAATAAATAGGTAACAAATATAATGAATATGTAAAATATAGCAATAAATATAAAATAAATAATTGACAGGTATACAATTACTAATTAATAAATATTATTCTATTAATAAATAGTATTGAGCCACCCTCCTACTCATACACGTTCAGTGACACTGGCCCACCCATACACGTTCAGTGACACTGGCCCACCCACTCATAGACGTCCAGTGGTACTGGTGCAGTATATTCCTCCCAACTCGCCTCAAATTCTGGAAACTGTAATATCACCGTGCGTGTATGGGTGGGTGGTATGCCTAAACTATGAGCTAGTAGGACTAGTTCATCCACAAAGGTAAATCTAGGTAATAATAAATGCGTCTATAAATTTTAAACAGTGCAAATTGGATTTCTTTGTTATAAACTGGGTAAATTGTGCTATAATTGCTATCAACTTACATTATCTGCCCACTTAAAAGTTTCTCAAATTTCTCAATTACAGATAAATAATATTTAGTAATCAATATAATTATAGGCATCTATTTTCCACCAGTTTTCTGGCTGTTCGTCTGTTCGTGTTTTTATCTTATCATAGTGAACCAGCGCTAAGTTACGTCACGTTCTTATTTTCCACCAGTGTTCTGGCTGTTCGTCTGTTCGTGTTTTTATCTTATCATAGTGAACCAGCGCTAAGTTATGTCACGTTCGTGTTTTTATCTTATCATAGTGAACCAGCGCTAAGTTACGTCACGTTCTTATTTTCCACCAGTGTTCTGGCTGTTCGTCTGTTCGTGTTTTTATCTTATCATAGTGAACCAGCGCTAAGTTACGTCACGTTCTTATTTTCCACCAGTGTTCTGGCTGTTCGTCTGTTCGTGTTTTTATCTTATCATAGTGAACCAGCGCTAAGTTATGTCACGTTCGTGTTTTTATCTTATCATAGTGAACCAGCGCTAAGTTATGTCACGTTCTTATTTTCCACCAGTGTTCTGGCTGTTCGTCTGTTCGTGTTTTTATCTTATCATAGTGAACCAGCGATAAGTTATGTCACGTTCGTGTTTTTATCTTATCATAGTGAACCAGCGCTAAGTTTTGTCACGTTCGTGTTTTTATCTTATCATAGTGAACCAGCGCTAAGTTATGTCACGTTCTTATTTTCCACCAGTGTTCTGGCTGTTCGTCTGTTCGTGTTTTTATTTTATCATAGTGAACCAGCGCTAAGTTATGTCACGTTCGTGTTTTTATCTTATCATAGTGAACCAGCGCTAAGTTACGTCACGTTCTTATTTTCCACCAGTGTTCTGGCTGTTCATCTGTTCGTGTTTTTATCTTATCATAGTGAACCAGCGCTAAGTTATGTCACGTTCGTGTTTTTATCTTATCATAGTGAACCAGCGCTAAGTTATGTCACGTTCGTGTTTTTATCTTATCATAGTGAACCAGCGCTAAGTTACGTCACGTTCTTATTTTCCACCAGTGTTCTGGCTGTTCGTCTGTTCGTGTTTTTATCTTATCATAGTGAACCAGCGCTAAGTTATGTCACGTTCGTGTTTTTATCTTATCATAGTGAACCAGCGCTAAGTTATGTCACGTTCTTATTTTCCACCAGTGTTCTGGCTGTTCGTCTGTTCGTGTTTTTATCTTATCATAGTGAACCAGCGATAAGTTATGTCACGTTCGTGTTTTTATCTTATCATAGTGAACCAGCGCTAAGTTTTGTCACGTTCGTGTTTTTATCTTATCATAGTGAACCAGCGCTAAGTTATGTCACGTTCTTATTTTCCACCAGTGTTCTGGCTGTTCGTCTGTTCGTGTTTTTATTTTATCATAGTGAACCAGCGCTAAGTTATGTCACGTTCGTGTTTTTATCTTATCATAGTGAACCAGCGCTAAGTTACGTCACGTTCTTATTTTCCACCAGTGTTCTGGCTGTTCATCTGTTCGTGTTTTTATCTTATCATAGTGAACCAGCGCTAAGTTATGTCACGTTCGTGTTTTTATCTTATCATAGTGAACCAGCGCTAAGTTATGTCACGTTCGTGTTTTTATCTTATCATAGTGAACCAGCGCTAAGTTATGTCACGTTCGTGTTTTTATCTTATCATAGTGAACCAGCGCTAAGTTATGTCACGTTCTGGCTGTTCGTCTGTTCGTGTTTTTATCTTATCATAGTGAACCAGCGCTAAGTTATGTCACGTTCTTATTTTCCACCAGTGTTCTGGCTGTTCGTCTGTTCGTGTTTTTATCTTATCATAGTGAACCAGCGCTAAGTTATGTCACGTTCTGGCTGTTCGTCTGTTCGTGTTTTTATCTTATCATAGTGAACCAGCGCTAAGTTATGTCACGTTCTTATTTTCCACCAGTGTTCTGGCTGTTCGTCTGTTCGTGTTTTTATCTTATCATAGTGAACCAGCGCTAAGTTATGTCACGTTCTGGCTGTTCGTCTGTTCGTGTTTTTATCTTATCATAGTGAACCAGCGCTAAGTTATGTCACGTTCTTATTTTCCACCAGTGTTCTGGCTAATCGTCTGTTCGTGTTTTTATCTTATCATAGTGAACCAGCGCTAAGTTATGTCACGTTCTGGCTGTTCGTCTGTTCGTGTTTTTATCTTATCATAGTGAACCAGCGCTAAGTTATGTCACGTTCTGGCTGTTCGTCTGTTCGTGTTTTTATCTTATCATAGTGAACCAGCGCTAAGTTATGTCACGTTCTTATTTTCCACCAGTGTTCTGGCTGTTCGTCTGTTCGTGTTTTTATCTTATCATAGTGAACCAGCGCTAAAATATGTCACGTTCTGGCTGTTCGTCTGTTCATGTTTTTATCTTATCATAGTGAACCAGCGCTAAGTTATGTCACGTTCTGGCTGTTCGTCTGTTCGTGTTTTTATCTTATCATAGTGAACCAGCGCTAAGTTACGTCACGTTCTGGCTGTTCGTCTGTTCGTGTTTTATTTTATCATAGTGAACCAGCGCTAAGTTATGTCACGTTCTTATTTTCCACCAGTGTTCTGGTTGTTCGTCTGTTCGTGTTTTTATCTTATCATAGTGAACCAGCGCTAAGTTACGTCACGTTCTGGCTGTTCGTCTGTTCGTGTTTTTATCTTATCATAGTGAACCAGCGCTAAGCTATGTCACGTTCTGGCTGTTCGTCTGTTCGTGTTTTTATCTTATCATAGTGAACCAGCGCTAAGTTATGTCACGTTCTTATTTTCCACCAGTGTTCTGGCTGTTCGTCTGTTCGTGTTTTTATCTTATCATAGTGAACCAGCGCTAAGTTACGTCACGTTCTTATTTTCCACCAGTGTTCTGGCTGTTCGTCTGTTCGTGTTTTTATCTTATCATAGTGAACCAGCGCTAAGTTATGTCACGTTCGTGTTTTTATCTTATCATAGTGAACCAGCGCTAAGTTATGTCACGTTCGTGTTTTTATCTTATCATAGTGAACCAGCGCTAAGTTATGTCACGTTCGTGTTTTTATCTTATCATAGTGAACCAGCGCTAAGTTATGTCACGTTCGTGATTTTACCTTATCATAGTGAACCAGCGCTAAGTTATGTCACGTTCGTGTTTTTATCTTATAATAGTGAACCAGCGCTAAGTTACGTCACGTTCTTATTTTCCACCAGTGTTCTGGCTGTTTGTCTGTTCGAGTTTTTATCTTATCACAGTGAACCAGCGCTAAGTTATGTCACGTTCGTGTTTTTATCTTATCATAGTGAACCAGCGCTAAGTTATGTCACGTTCTGGCTGTTCGTCTGTTCGTGTTTTTATCTTATCATAGTGAACCAGCGCTAAGTTATGTCACGTTCTTATTTTCCACCAGTGTTCTGGCTGTTCGTCTGTTCGTGTTTTTATCTTATCATAGTGAACCAGCGCTAAGTTATGTCACGTTCGTGTTTTTATCTTATCATAGTGAACCAGCGCTAAGTTATGTCACGTTCTGGCTGTTCGTCTGTTCGTGTTTTTATCTTATCATAGTGAACCAGCGCTAAGTTATGTCACGTTCTTATTTTCCACCAGTGTTCTGGCTGTTCGTCTGTTCGTGTTTTTATCTTATCATAGTGAACCAGCGCTAAGTTATGTCACGTTCTGGCTGTTCGTCTGTTCGTGTTTTTATCTTATCATAGTGAACCAGCGCTAAGTTATGTCACGTTCTGGCTGTTCGTCTGTTCATGTTTTTATCTTATCATAGTGAACCAGCGCTAAGTTATGTCACGTTCTGGCTGTTCGTCTGTTCGTGTTTTTATCTTATCATAGTGAACCAGCGCTAAGTTATGTCACGTTCTGGCTGTTCGTCTGTTCGTGTTTTTATCTTATCATAGTGAACCAGCGCTAAGTTATGTCACGTTCTTATTTTCCACCAGTGTTCTGGCTGTTCGTCTGTTCGTGTTTTTATCTTATCATAGTGAACCAGCGCTAAGTTATGTCACGTTCTGGCTGTTCGTCTGTTCGTGTTTTTATCTTATCATAGTGAACCAGCGCTAAGTTATGTCACGTTCTGGCTGTTCGTCTGTTCGTGTTTTTATATTATCATAGTGAACCAGCGCTAAGTTACGTCACGTTCTGGCTGTTCGTCTGTTCGTGTTTTTATCTTATCATAGTGAACCAGCGCTAAGTTATGTCACGTTCTGGCTGTTCGTCTGTTCGTGTTTTTATCTTATCATAGTGAACCAGCGCTAAGTTATGTCACGTTCTTATTTTCCACCAGTGTTCTGGCTGTTCGTCTGTTCGTGTTTTTATCTTATCATAGTGAACCAGCGCTAAGTTATGTCACGTTCTGGCTGTTCGTCTGTTCGTGTTTTTATCTTATCATAGTGAACCAGCGCTAAGTTATGTCACGTTCTGGCTGTTCGTCTGTTCGTGTTTTTATCTTATCATAGTGAACCAGCGCTAAGTTATGTCACGTTCTGGCTGTTCGTCTGTTCGTGTTTTTATCTTATCATAGTGAACCAGCGCTAAGTTATGTCACGTTCTGGCTGTTCGTCTGTTCATGTTTTTATCTTATCATAGTGAACCAGCGCTAAGTTATGTCACGTTCTAGCTGTTCGTCTGTTCGTGTTTTTATCTTATCATAGTGAACCAGCGCTAAGTTATGTCACGTTCTGGCTGTTCGTCTGTTCGTGTTTTTATCTTATCATAGTGAACCAGCGCTAAGTTATGTCACGTTCGTGTTTTTATCTTATCATAGTGAACCAGTGCTAAGTTATGTCACGTTCTTATTTTCCACCAGTGTTCTGGCTGTTCGTCTGTTCGTGTTTTTATCTTATCATAGTGAACCAGCGCTAAGTTATGTCACGTTCGTGTTTTTATCTTATCATAGTGAACCAGCGCTAAGTTACGTCACGTTCTTATTTTCCACCAGTGTTCTGGCTGTTCGTCTGTTCGTGTTTTTATCTTATCATAGTGAACCAGCGCTAAGTTATGTCACGTTCGTGTTTTTATCTTATCATAGTGAACCAGCGCTAAGTTATGTCACGTTCGTGTTTTTATCTTATCATAGTGAACCAGCGCTAAGTTATGTCACGTTCGTGTTTTTATCTTATCATAGTGAACCAGCGCTAAGTTACGTCACGTTCTTATTTTCCACCAGTGTTCTGGCTGTTCGTCTGTTCGTGTTTTTATCTTATCATAGTGAACCAGCGCTAAGTTATGTCACGTTCGTGTTTTTATCTTATCATAGTGAACCAGCGCTAAGTTATGTCACGTTCTTATTTTCCACCAGTGTTCTGGCTGTTCGTCTGTTCGTGTTTTTATCTTATCATAGTGAACCAGCGATAAGTTATGTCACGTTCGTGTTTTTATCTTATCATAGTGAACCAGCGCTAAGTTTTGTCACGTTCGTGTTTTTATCTTATCATAGTGAACCAGCGCTAAGTTATGTCACGTTCTTATTTTCCACCAGTGTTCTGGCTGTTCGTCTGTTCGTGTTTTTATTTTATCATAGTGAACCAGCGCTAAGTTATGTCACGTTCGTGTTTTTATCTTATCATAGTGAACCAGCGCTAAGTTACGTCACGTTCTTATTTTCCACCAGTGTTCTGGCTGTTCATCTGTTCGTGTTTTTATCTTATCATAGTGAACCAGCGCTAAGTTATGTCACGTTCGTGTTTTTATCTTATCATAGTGAACCAGCGCTAAGTTATGTCACGTTCGTGTTTTTATCTTATCATAGTGAACCAGCGCTAAGTTATGTCACGTTCGTGTTTTTATCTTATCATAGTGAACCAGCGCTAAATTATGTCACGTTCTGGCTGTTCGTCTGTTCGTGTTTTTATCTTATCATAGTGAACCAGCGCTAAGTTATGTCACGTTCTTATTTTCCACCAGTGTTCTGGCTGTTCGTCTGTTCGTGTTTTTATCTTATCATAGTGAACCAGCGCTAAGTTATGTCACGTTCTGGCTGTTCGTCTGTTCGTGTTTTTATCTTATCATAGTGAACCAGCGCTAAGTTATGTCACGTTCTTATTTTCCACCAGTGTTCTGGCTGTTCGTCTGTTCGTGTTTTTATCTTATCATAGTGAACCAGCGCTAAGTTATGTCACGTTCTGGCTGTTCGTCTGTTCGTGTTTTTATCTTATCATAGTGAACCAGCGCTAAGTTATGTCACGTTCATATTTTCCACCAGTGTTCTGGCTAATCGTCTGTTCGTGTTTTTATCTTATCATAGTGAACCAGCGCTAAGTTATGTCACGTTCTGGCTGTTCGTCTGTTCGTGTTTTTATCTTATCATAGTGAACCAGCGCTAAGTTATGTCACGTTCTGGCTGTTCGTCTGTTCGTGTTTTTATCTTATCATAGTGAACCAGCGCTAAGTTATGTCACGTTCTTATTTTCCACCAGTGTTCTGGCTGTTCGTCTGTTCGTGTTTTTATCTTATCATAGTGAACCAGCGCTAAAATATGTCACGTTCTGGCTGTTCGTCTGTTCATGTTTTTATCTTATCATAGTGAACCAGCGCTAAGTTATGTCACGTTCTGGCTGTTCGTCTGTTCGTGTTTTTATCTTATCATAGTGAACCAGCGCTAAGTTACGTCACGTTCTGGCTGTTCGTCTGTTCGTGTTTTATTTTATCATAGTGAACCAGCGCTAAGTTATGTCACGTTCTTATTTTCCACCAGTGTTCTGGTTGTTCGTCTGTTCGTGTTTTTATCTTATCATAGTGAACCAGCGCTAAGTTATGTCACGTTCTGGCTGTTCGTCTGTTCGTGTTTTTATCTTATCATAGTGAACCAGTGCTAAGTTATGTCACGTTCTGGCTGTTCGTCTGTTCGTGTTTTTATCTTATCATAGTGAACCAGCGCTAAGTTATGTCACGTTCTTATTTTCCACCAGTGTTCTGGCTGTTCGTCTGTTCGTGTTTTTATCTTATCATAGTGAACCAGCGCTAAGTTATGTCACGTTCTGGCTGTTTGTCTGTTCGTGTTATTATCTTATCATAGTGAACCGGCGCTAAGTTATGTCACGTTCTGGCTGTTCGTCTGTTCGTGTTTTTATCTTATCATAGTGAACCAGCGCTAAGTTACGTCACGTTCTGGCTGTTCGTCTGTTCGTGTTTTTATCTTATCATAGTGAACCAGCGCTAAGCTATGTCACGTTCTGGCTGTTCGTCTGTTCGTGTTTTTATCTTATCATAGTGAACCAGCGCTAAGTTATGTCACGTTCTTATTTTCCACCAGTGTTCTGGCTGTTCGTCTGTTCGTGTTTTTATCTTATCATAGTGAACCAGCGCTAAGTTACGTCACGTTCTTATTTTCCACCAGTGTTCTGGCTGTTCGTCTGTTCGTGTTTTTATCTTATCATAGTGAACCAGCGCTAAGTTATGTCACGTTCGTGTTTTTATCTTATCATAGTGAACCAGCGCTAAGTTATGTCACGTTCGTGTTTTTATCTTATCATAGTGAACCAGCGCTAAGTTATGTCACGTTCGTGTTTTTATCTTATCATAGTGAACCAGCGCTAAGTTATGTCACGTTCGTGATTTTACCTTATCATAGTGAACCAGCGCTAAGTTATGTCACGTTCGTGTTTTTA
Source organism: Stictocephala bisonia (assembly GCA_035578905.1). Lineage (NCBI taxonomy): Eukaryota > Metazoa > Arthropoda > Insecta > Hemiptera > Membracidae > Stictocephala > Stictocephala bisonia. The sequence goes on along the minus strand of JAQJVL010005923.1, from coordinate 6,865 downwards.
TCTTATAATAGTGAACCAGCGCTAAGTTACGTCACGTTCTTATTTTCCACCAGTGTTCTGGCTGTTTGTCTGTTCGAGTTTTTATCTTATCACAGTGAACCAGCGCTAAGTTATGTCACGTTCGTGTTTTTATCTTATCATAGTGAACCAGCGCTAAGTTATGTCACGTTCTGGCTGTTCGTCTGTTCGTGTTTTTATCTTATCATAGTGAACCAGCGCTAAGTTATGTCACGTTCTTATTTTCCACCAGTGTTCTGGCTGTTCGTCTGTTCGTGTTTTTATCTTATCATAGTGAACCAGCGCTAAGTTATGTCACGTTCGTGTTTTTATCTTATCATAGTGAACCAGCGCTAAGTTATGTCACGTTCTGGCTGTTCGTCTGTTCGTGTTTTTATCTTATCATAGTGAACCAGCGCTAAGTTATGTCACGTTCTTATTTTCCACCAGTGTTCTGGCTGTTCGTCTGTTCGTGTTTTTATCTTATCATAGTGAACCAGCGCTAAGTTATGTCACGTTCTGGCTGTTCGTCTGTTCGTGTTTTTATCTTATCATAGTGAACCAGCGCTAAGTTATGTCACGTTCTGGCTGTTCGTCTGTTCATGTTTTTATCTTATCATAGTGAACCAGCGCTAAGTTATGTCACGTTCTGGCTGTTCGTCTGTTCGTGTTTTTATCTTATCATAGTGAACCAGCGCTAAGTTATGTCACGTTCTGGCTGTTCGTCTGTTCGTGTTTTTATCTTATCATAGTGAACCAGCGCTAAGTTATGTCACGTTCTTATTTTCCACCAGTGTTCTGGCTGTTCGTCTGTTCGTGTTTTTATCTTATCATAGTGAACCAGCGCTAAGTTATGTCACGTTCTGGCTGTTCGTCTGTTCGTGTTTTTATCTTATCATAGTGAACCAGCGCTAAGTTATGTCACGTTCTGGCTGTTCGTCTGTTCGTGTTTTTATATTATCATAGTGAACCAGCGCTAAGTTACGTCACGTTCTGGCTGTTCGTCTGTTCGTGTTTTTATCTTATCATAGTGAACCAGCGCTAAGTTATGTCACGTTCTGGCTGTTCGTCTGTTCGTGTTTTTATCTTATCATAGTGAACCAGCGCTAAGTTATGTCACGTTCTTATTTTCCACCAGTGTTCTGGCTGTTCGTCTGTTCGTGTTTTTATCTTATCATAGTGAACCAGCGCTAAGTTATGTCACGTTCTGGCTGTTCGTCTGTTCGTGTTTTTATCTTATCATAGTGAACCAGCGCTAAGTTATGTCACGTTCTGGCTGTTCGTCTGTTCGTGTTTTTATCTTATCATAGTGAACCAGCGCTAAGTTATGTCACGTTCTGGCTGTTCGTCTGTTCGTGTTTTTATCTTATCATAGTGAACCAGCGCTAAGTTATGTCACGTTCTGGCTGTTCGTCTGTTCATGTTTTTATCTTATCATAGTGAACCAGCGCTAAGTTATGTCACGTTCTAGCTGTTCGTCTGTTCGTGTTTTTATCTTATCATAGTGAACCAGCGCTAAGTTATGTCACGTTCTGGCTGTTCGTCTGTTCGTGTTTTTATCTTATCATAGTGAACCAGCGCTAAGTTATGTCACGTTCGTGTTTTTATCTTATCATAGTGAACCAGTGCTAAGTTATGTCACGTTCTTATTTTCCACCAGTGTTCTGGCTGTTCGTCTGTTCGTGTTTTTATCTTATCATAGTGAACCAGCGCTAAGTTATGTCACGTTCGTGTTTTTATCTTATCATAGTGAACCAGCGCTAAGTTACGTCACGTTCTTATTTTCCACCAGTGTTCTGGCTGTTCGTCTGTTCGTGTTTTTATCTTATCATAGTGAACCAGCGCTAAGTTATGTCACGTTCGTTTTTTTATCTTATCATAGTGAACCAGCGCTAAGTTATGTCACGTTCGTGTTTTTATCTTATCATAGTGAACCAGCGCTAAGTTATGTCACGTTCGTGTTTTTATCTTATCATAGTGAACCAGCGCTTAGTTATGTCACGTTCGTGATTTTATCTTATCATAGTGAACCAGCGCTAAGTTATGTCACGTTCGTGTTTTTATCTTATAATAGTGAACCAGCGCTAAGTTACGTCACGTTCTTATTTTCCACCAGTGTTCTGGCTGTTTGTCTGTTCGAGTTTTTATCTTATCATAGTGAACCAGCGCTAAGTTATGTCACGTTCGTGTTTTTATCTTATCATAGTGAACCAGCGCCAAGTTATGTCACGTTCGTGTTTTTATCTTATCATAGTGAACCAGCGCTAAGTTATGTCACGTTCGTGTTTTTATCTTATCATAGTGAACCAGCGCTAAGTTATGTCACGTTCGTGCTTTTATCTTATCATAGTGAACCAGCGCTAAGTTATGTCACGTTCGTGTTTTTATCTTATCATAGTGAACCAGCGCTAAGTTATGTCACGTTTTTGTTTTTATCTTATCATAGTGAACCAGCGCTAAGTTATGTCACGTTCTGGCTGTTCGTCTGTTCGTGTTTTTATCTTATCATAGTGAACTAGCGCTAAGTTATGTCACGTTCTTATTTTCCACCAGTGTTCTGGCTGTTCGTCTGTTCGTGTTTTTATCTTATCATAATGAACCAGCGCTAAGTTATGTCACGTTCTGGCTGTTCGTCTGTTCGTGTTTTTATCTTAGTAGAGGGATAGTGGGGAGTTCAAGACGTCCCAAGTACGACTTTCGTCTGAAATACGACGGGGGGTGGGGGAAGGTCACGTGACCTTAATCGATACTTTGATTTGATTTTGATTGATTTTTAATGGGCTTTGATTTGATTTTGATTGATTTTGATTGATTTTTAGTGGGCTTTGATTTGATTTTGATTGACATTGATTTTACTTTGATTTGATTTTGATTGGGCTTTGATTTGATATTGATCGATTTTGATGGCGGCGGCCACCTGCCGGACCCAAGACGGCGGCGGCCACCTGCCGGATCCAAGCGTTATTGATTGTTTCGGAGAATACCTTCGGGGGTTTCCGGAGATTGTCGGGAACCTTCATTCCCTTGTTATACTATATAAAATACACTATTAGCCTTGTTATACTATATAAAATGCATTATATTCTCTTATACTCTATATTATTAAATCTATACTCCGATTGGTCAATTTTTTGTGACGTCATCCAAGATGGCGGCGCCCATGTTTCCCGCCAAATATTCTAACCTCACTTTTCCTAACCTCACATTTCCCTCCAAATTCCCATGTTATACTATATAAAATACACTATTAGCCTTGTTATACTTTATAAAATGCATTATTTTCTCTATAGTAAATCTATACTCTATGGAGCCTTGACGACATGCACAAAACATATTACGTAAAGCATGCAAAGATACTCACCCTTTATGGTCGGTAGACTGTTAGTAGAAAGCCTCTGAAGGAACGTCAACCTCCTCTACCAGCTCAGAGGTCACTCTTTTGATTTTTAAGGGTAAACAAAGAGGCTCCCACAGGTCTAGACCATATACCCCTGTGGTACGGAGAAACAAACCCTTGTAATAAGCCCCAACCATCGCTCATTACGTTGGTAGCCATCCTGCCACCTTTCCATAGAGATTTACTCTAGGTGTTTATAATAAATCTCGTAGACCATGTAACTTGCGAACAAAATACACGGTATGAAGATCAATGGGATGCAGCGTCTTTTCCTTTTTTCTTCTTGCAATAAAAATGCTTTGCAGTATCTACAGTCGTGTACTCGATCTTCTGGTGTTTTGAAACACTTAAAATACTTGCAGCAATGCTCCATCTTTCTGAAACAATAACAGCACACATAAGAAAACAACTCATAACAAAAGAACTTGTTACTTTTCCCTCAAGTTAACATACGTACCTGGAAAATGTGTACAGCAGACGTGGATCCAACTTCTTTGATCAGTACCAAGTTGTCCGGTATTGATTCTCCCTCATGCAAAGTATCGACGTATCTTCTAGGTAGAAACACCTTGATGTCCTCCTCCAAATGCGGATCAAACAGTATCGCAACAAGAGTATCACCGTATTTCGTATTTATGCGTGTAATACTTTTGACTGGATACTGGATGTTGGATGATAAATCTCCAACCTTGACAGTAATATAATTCATCGGAGTAGCAGCGTTGAAACGTTCGACAAAAGATGCCATGATAGACTGATAAGAAAAGTAGAAATACGAGTCCTTTTATACTCTCAGTTGACCTTGAGAGTCACGGCTTGTTAGGAGTATTGTGCCTCCTTCCCCGAAGGCCTATGCACGAGTCGTAACGCTTGTCCTTGCATTCCTAGACAAGATCATGACTATCAAGTCAATGCCTGTCCAGACAAGTCTTGACCTTGACCCAAGTTTCCACACCACCCAAGGGGTATAGGGTCATTGCACTTTGTGCATTGGCGCGTTTTTTATTATAGTGGGTGTCCCCAGTAGGCATAATCCCACTTACTTTAATGTAACTTGCCCCAACCATCGCAAGCTACGGTGATAGCCACTCCATAACAAAATTGCTACCTCCCAGTATTATTTTTGTCTTTTTTTTTATTTATTTTTTTTTTTGTCCCCTATAAGTCTAGCCGCCACTTTACTTGGAGAAGCCATTCAATGTGACGCACAAACTTACAAAGGGCTTTTATTTTTTTTTTTTTATTTTTTTTTTTTTATTTTTTTCTTGTTACTAAAAATATCCCTTACTCACACCCTGGACTTACAGAGTTTAAGCCAGCCATAGAGTGTTACACACATCCAAACTGTACGAGGGCCCGGACTGCGACTCAAGGTCTTACGGGGATTAGCCCAGCCCCAAGCTGCAGGACTGCCTCAGGACTTATGCGTTTTACGGCTGCCTTAGAGAACAGTCGGGCTTTTTTTATTGAATTTGGGCCGCCCTCACCTCGACAGTTCATGTCCTGGACTTATGGAGTTTAGGCCAGCCATAGAACACACATTCACACAGAGCTATGGATATGATAGTAACAATTTTTATCACAGTAAAATTACAAGCATTTAAAAGCAAGAAACTTTGAGTAGTAAAACTGAGCACTTACTAAGGCGCACTTGCCATCACTAGCGTGTTGCGGTAAACAACAAGGTAAAAACGTATACATGTCGGGAACTGTCCAAGACTCGTCGAGTTCCTGAACATTCCCGTGAAATTTGGAAAGAAATAACTTTTTCTCCAACCCTTTGGTATAGACTATATCAAAAGGCTTTAGTAAGCTACGAACTAGTTTGAAGCTAAAAGGTACACATCCCTCCTCCCAAAGTATTTTGTGAAACTTACGCTCACACCAATTGTTAGCTTTCCGAGCAGCACTATTCAACTTACTTTCAGGATAAGGAGACTTGAAAACTATATTTACATTTACAAAAGGACCCACAACGACAAATTCTTTAACGATAAATCTATTGCGATTGTCTTTGAACCCATGAAACTCCACCACAGCCGGTGTTGACATGTTTATGATCAACCTACTGTGGGCTTTGTCTTCTTATACCAAACAATCTCGTCATGCAAACGGTCAGCGTCCCAACCGTTCACTTGCTGTGGTGGGGGAACATAGACCGAATCACTACGCATAACCCGATCAATGTGTTCAATCAGGTAAGGCTCGACACAGGTCAACTGTTCAATGTACCGTGAAATGCAAGGCAATAAGCTAACAAAATTCAACCATTCCTCTTTAGTGAAAAGTATAGCGGTGTTATTATCTCTGTCGAAAAGCTCTACATAAGGTTTGTTGGAAATGTTACGGATAGTGTATTTAATGTCCACTTCAGTGAATCTCTTTTGTTGATCCTTATGACACAGAGCATAGGTAATTGAAGGTTCCGTTTCTTTCAACTTTGAGAACTGTGCGTTGTTTAGTAAAACGTATTTACGCATGCCTTGCTTGTGAAACAAAATGCCCACTTGAAAAAGAAATTCATTAAAAAGACCGACAGTGACAAATTTAGTAAAATCCGAGTTGAGATTGTACATTACCCTGAGAAAAGCTGTCAGATCCCGTTTGTCCGGTACCGTCACCAGAGTAGGTACACCTTCCTTGTCAACCAGTGGAAACTCTACTATAGAGACATCAGTGTCTGGAACAGCAGATGATGATGATGCCATGGTGGTGGTGGAGCAGCGACTGAGACCGAGTGGGTGCTGAGCTTCCTTTTATAAGGCGTACGACACTAGAGAACTCTGTTGACAGTTCCAGTAAGTGGACTGTACTCGACTAGGGCGTCGTGAATAATCAGACAGTAGGCTGTTGTACCTTTTGGAAAAGCGGCAGAAGATTCAAATTCAAGGCGGACGTCTACAGGTCCTGATTTAAGATTCTCAGACTGTTTGGAACAGTCGATTACAAAAACGGGACAAGAATCAAAAGCAGTACGATTCATAATAGGGACTGGGTGAACTCGACCCGTAGTAAGAAGATTGAAACCTTGCGTACATTTCATACAACAGAGCATCATCGCCACGTATGTTATCATACGGGTAGTACTGAGAGTTTAGAAAGAGCTTTACATCCGACAGTGAACACTTGTCAAAGATACTAGCGTCCTTGGTTATATCATTTTTCCTACTAGTTTGAAAGGCTAATATTACGTAACGTGGCTTTTCCAGTTGTGAAGGAAGTCTTAATTGTCCAAGATTGTCTCGTACTTGTGGGAAGTTCAGGAAACTCGTGCAGCTCCCAAGACCTGAAAGGCATTTCCAATACACGATCCTGTTCTAGCACCCGTAGTAATGACAACTTCATATCATCAGACACTTTAACGTAGGGAACCCGCCAGTAAATCTTATCAATCGTCAACTTAAAGTCAGTGGCCGCAGCCTCCTTGTACAAGGCGTTCTTAACATTCGAAGACAAGAGCAAAATCAATTC
>JAQJVL010005922.1:0-30000 GCA_035578905.1 Stictocephala bisonia | reverse complement strand
CGAGCAGTGACGGGGTTGACACTAGAAAAGCACAAGGGTTCCCTAGTACGTAAATAAACGAGTTTTCTTGATTGGGGAGTTTAAAATGAATTTGGTTCAAGTCAAAGGATATTCTTAAAAAAATCGGCAAAGATATTGATACAATAATTGTACTTTTATGTTAAAATATTGTACTATAATTGATACATTCAATCTAAAAGAAATACAGTAATTGACTTTTCAGTGCTGAAATCGGACCTTTTCCGTTACTTCACTACCACTACTTTTTTTTATCGCAACTACGGTTAGGTTAGGTTAGGTCAGGTGGCTACCAAAGTTGATCACAAATTTATAAATCCAATGATTGACTTATCGCCGAATGCGCTCTCTGTGTGCAAGTTCTTGGAAAGCGACAAGGCCAGCAATGTCGGATTCCTAGTGGATAAGGAATACCACAGTGGACGTAAAAATGATTGGGGAACAGATTTTAGAGCAATAGAATATTTATCAAACAATAGTGAATTCTTTAGTGAATTATCACTATAAATCAAAGTAGTGAATAAAAAACGGAAACAAAAAAAGTAGTGGTAGTGAATTGACGGAAAAGATGCCTAAAACATTATAAAATAACCTAGGTGGTATGTAAATTGCAATTTGTTTCTACTTTACATGCTGCTAGATAAAAGTATGATATATACATAAGGGTTTTGTCATTAGTTTGAAAATGACACGTCTCATAAAAACCTTGTCATCAAACAGTTTTATGAGCGCCTTGAAATAAACTATACTTTTCGTTGTAATATTCCGTATAAGTAAAAATACATTTCCAGAATGTGTTCGTGGGAACGTAACCCTTAAATTGCGTTCATTTTTGATATGTATTTATAGTTTTTTTCCCAATCAAGGAATACTAATTCTTTGACGGTATAAGTTCCTCGCACAGATCAATACTCTGTGATAGATGGGCAGAGTAAGGTTAAGAGGTCGGAAAACACAAGTCAGAAGATAGTTCGGACAGATCTGATGACGATGTTGATGTCAATCCAATATGGTCACCTAGGCCTGGTGCTACATTGATGCACTAAGTTTAGAATACGCACAATGATTTAAAAAAAATGAACAATATTTTGTGAGTTGCTTTAAAAAAAATCTAAAAATGTACAATCTAAAATAAAAAGTACCACAATGCGCTATTTTTTATGATATTTTTGGCAGTTAAACCAAAGTGGAAGATCGCAAACAGGCCTGAATGGCGGTCAACATTACACACTTACTCGTCCATATACGTACAGTTTTGGTTGTGTAAGTGGTCTGATGTCCGTGTTTCAAAACCTTGAAAGCTTTGAAGAAACTAAGATCAATAATGTAATGATATTTGGGTTGTATATTTTTGTAGACAACGTATATTCATAAAAAAGTCAGATATTTCATAAATAATGTGGAAGTAAACAATTAGCTGTATACAACTAGTAATTTTATTCAATGTTGAAATTTATCATCTCACAAACATCACATTGAATTTAAATTATTTCGTTTTCGTTCGTGGGTGACTCATGACGTTTTTATAATGGAACAATAGTTCGGAAAATAACCGTTTTGACCATTTCCGAAGATAAATTATACAAATGACACATTTCAATGATTTGTAACTTAACACATTCAAAATTTCATTCCTTCCTTCAGTAGAGTTGTTCAGAATAAAACATTTGAGCCACACTTTTATAAAATATTTTATATATTACAGTCATTCAACAGATACTGAAAGGATTAATTCTAACCGTCGTAGTCGTAGAGCAAGCCCTTTCTTTCATGCTTCAATCATCCCTTGCCGGTCGATGTTACTGTCGTTTCATCAATCACGACCCTCCACTCGTCCTTACTTACTTCTGTACGTTTCTGACAGATTTTCACATTTTCTTAATACAATGTTTTCAATTCGTACAGAACACGATCGTTCAAACACCCTTTGACAAATTTCCCAATTATTTGCACATAAATGTAGTTACACATCTATTTGTTAAGGCTTATAAATATGATACAAATTTTGGGATTATATTTTTGGCGTAGGACATTATTGACCACCCCACTCATACACGTATTGTGGCATGAAGGGTGTATTGTTGGAATTAAAATGGTGAGAAGAATGAATGATGAATGAAAAAGCCTTTATTTTAGTGGCGAAGCTAGGACATACAGTCCTCTCTTTCACTTAACCACGTAAATATATAACAATAAACATTTTCAATTCATATTGAACAGTAAACAATATAAAATAGGAATCACAATTTGATAATATAAATGTTTAATGATAAAAAGTTTACTAAATTACCTAGAATAATGGATTAAACAAATGTGTATCTAATACAATTTCATTTATTACTAACTAAAAATGTAATGGAAATACAATTTATTTTAACAAAAAACAATCAAACTAAGAAGATATCATACAATTTTAGAGAAAACTAAAGACTCAATTCTGAGGAAAAGCAAAAGAACAAAAGAAAAATGAACACGTGAGGAAAGTGTTCAGTGCGTCCAAATTCTCAACAATAAAAAGGTATATACGTATAATTTTTCAACAGTCACGACGGGAGTACCTCAGGGCTCAGTTTTGGGACCTATATTATTCTTGTTATATATTAATGATCTTTCTGATTTCCTTAATAAGATGCCGAAACTAAAACTACAATCACCTAGTTAATGACATGTTCTTTTTATGGGGTTGAAAGGATATTCAGATAAGGGGGAGCTGGTTGGCTCAAATAGTTGGACTTAGCTCTATGATTAACGTATAGATTTTATAAGTTTACTATATCTTATAAAAGTGGTTTTCAAATGTTATTTTTTTTAACAAAGTGTATTCCTTTTTTGGTGGATGAATAAATTACAAACTTAAGAAGAAACTATAAAATGAACATAGAATTCCAAGATTGTTGATATATCATAAAATGAATTTAATATAAAAACGATTTAGTTATTCATGCATTTCCTGTTCAACAATTTTAAGTGTAAAATAGTTTTTCACTAAACCAAGGGTTGTCAATGTCAGTTGATCAGTATTTAATAAATAAAGATCATATAAATATTGAGAAAAATAGCTGTACATTCTCGAAATTTCCATACATTTTGAAAAATTAATCAAACTTTTGTTGTAAAAATAACAGAAACAACTAATCCAAGTACTAAACTCACGTGCTATAACGTTTGTTTATTATAAGCCACAAGAGGCATTATACTGTACAATGGTCCTCTAAGAGGTATTGTTAAGAGTTGTTTATTTATGGCCCCGCACTCTAGTATTCAAAGACGCACTCTACTTTCTCTTTGGTAAAAGAACGATTTCATTTTGTTCAAACTACTTTATAATTTAGTTGACTACGACTTGCACGTGATCATATTTTAATTATTGTTAACTACATGATAAGACGAATTAAAAACTATATTTAATAACAAAGACTCACTCTACAGCCCACTTTCTATTAGTAAGCTTGCTAACCACAATTTGAAATACAGTACCTAATTTGGACCTACAATTCAATTTAATTTCTTTTAAGTAATCTGGACCATGTCCTCGTAAGACGTATAAAGTATATGTCATATATTCTCAAATTACATCTATATACAAAATGTGATAAACTGATAGGCATTCTATCTATTCATTACTGAGGGGTGTATTTTTAGCCTGTCACATTTTGTGGCTTATCCCTGTCAACTGTCAGCCTTCTGTAAGGTAGGTTTTTACCGTAACATGATGGATGGGATAGCACGACTTGGGATGTTCGTTCTTTTAGAATGTCATTGCATAAAAGAAAAAACAAAAACTAACCATTAAATTGACGTATTCAAAAATTAACCATTAAAAATTTAATAGTCTTCTTTAAAAAAGTTAAAAGTAGGTTTAAAAATGTTATAAAAATAACATTTTTACGAGAATTTTCGCTGAAATTATTTAAATCCAATTCAAGTACAAATATTGAAATCAGTAAGCCTAGTGGTGCAGTGCCCATTTTTTGGGGTCAACTAGTGTGGGACATTTTTGGCGATCGGTTCTATGTTTAGTCCTCTTAATACCAACATGGCGTCAACCCAATGGTTGCCATCGACGTAGACAGAGAAATCTGGAGTGTCCATGTTGGGTGGTAAGTCAGTATCATGATGTTGTGTAGGGAGAGAACTAAATATAAGTGCTTGTCAATCAGGTGAAAATCAGACCAACACTAGATGGTTCAGATCCGACGTAACGCTGTAAGTCCCTTAGTTTCTCTGGCTATTGGGCTATTAATAAATTGCTATTTCTATGGAACAATTGACCTTAGGTTAGCAACAATGACTGAACTCGTTTATCTATATTATTATTACCTACATTCATCACACTCATTGATCCCTCATATTCGCGCATATCTCTACAATTGGCGTCTTAATAATGAATAATGAATAAAGATCAGTTAAAAGTACAGTCGAGTTTGATAATTACGCTTCAAGCAGATGGTATAGTTAATTAAGATTTTGTGAGTGCAGTTTAAGTATCATTGCAGGTTTAAATTCTGTTACTAAATTTCAATCAGTTTGGTACATTTTAAGTATATAAGAACGTTTAAGTCCATATGAGGTAATATTGTATCCAAATTCGGTTAATACGGAAAATAATTACACTTTTCCAACGTACGTAAGTACTGTTCGGTCGACTTGAGTTGTAGGTCAGAATTTGTTAGAGTCCGATAAGTACGTATTCAGCCGTAAGTTAAGTATGAATAGTCAAATAAATACTATAGTGGGATGTTTTTTTCTATACAAAAAAATGTGTATAGTCGTGATACACATTTTGTGTGGCCCAATCAGAACATGCTTTAAGTCAAAATTAGGAAAGAACTGTCTAAATTAAGCAAGTATAATTACTATGTATTATAAACCCAAATTAGTAAAATTGAATTCTATGCATTGTAGGTCCAAATTAGGTATGTCAAATAACAATTTAATCTAGGTCCAAATTAGGTAAATCAAATAAGAATTTATTCTAGGCCCAAATTAGGTAATTTTAATACGAATTTATCCTAGGTCCAAATTAGGTATGTCAAATAACAATTTATTCTAGGTCCAAACTAGATAAGTCAAATAAAAATGTATTCTTGGTCCAAATTAGGTAATTTAAATAAAAATTTATCCTAGGTCCAAATTAAGTAAGTAATATTACTATATATTATGGATCATATATATAATTATATGTATTTAAGGTCTAAATTAGGTAAGACCAACAATTAGACCTATGATATATTCTGGTTCAAAACTAGAAAAAACATGTTCCTATATACATATAATATGTAAGTAAGGCCCGATAAATATAAAATACAGGTCATTGAAATAAGTACGTACATAATTATTTTCACGTATTTTTTATTAATAATGTATATAATACGTTTGGAAATGTTAATATTTAGGTAGTTTTCAAATATATACATAACCATTAAATGGATTTGAATTCATCCAACGTAAATAACAAAATGAAATAATACACTAAATTTAAATTTGTTTTTGATAATGGGTTTATTTCTGAAAAGATATTAGTCCGTACAAATTACAACCAACTTAAAATAATTTTTCCATAAATTTGATTTTATTATTGATACTATTATTAAGCGCGAACATTTTAGTAAAATTGTAACAAGTGTGATATATCCGTTCGTGATATATATGTGATAGCGCACAATTGATCATCATTAATCCATGTCTTGCGGTCAGTTTTTGAAAGGCTTTTGTTAACTGTAACAAATAATTCTCTAATTGTTCTCTGTAACCGTCCCTTATATTAACAATGGGTTTTTATTTCTTTCAATATCAATCAATGTTTGAATTGTCTGTGAGAAAGGAATTTATTGAATATCTTATACTGAAATTATTTAAGTATATAACATTTTTTGGTGAAAATAATTTAATAATTTGTGTTACTTTAGTAAATATGTTCATTACAAACTAGTAATCTAGACGAGAATAATACAAAGTATTATATTTTAACAGTTGATTATGTTTGTGATGATTATCAGTCACTTAAATATTTTTGTGGTTATTTGTGTTTTTTCCATTTCCAACTTGTATATTTCACAGTTTAAGTAATAACACAACTTCAACTTAAGTCTCTCCTTAAACTAATGATAATTCAACTATAAGTATCCAAAACTAACACATAATTTACTATATATTTTATAGTAGGTTAAAGATTACTTTACATGGTGAGTAAAAAGATTAATTGATTTTAATAGATCAATAATTATGTGGTATATTTGGATCTTTTTAAATATAACCAACTTATTCTATGTGTTGTCATTGTTTTATAACACTTATAGATTTTTTATCCTCACAAATAAAAAAGATTAGTATAAATAAGCATGTCAGTATCATTAAAATATAGGATTATTATGATTCTTGAAATTTAATTGGGTTTTTAAAATATAAATCTTCATTCACCATTTCACATGGGCCTGCAGGCCTTTGTGTGAAATTCACTCAACAAATGAAAAACCGACCATTATCTTATTTTGGGTTCAACCTTGGAAATGCCCTCCACAGTCCGGAACCTGTATAAAGCTTCAAGCCAACACACCGGTAATTTTATGTTTAATTTTATAAAAATATTTTCTGGCAAAGTAATTAACGATAGTATTTTTTTGTTTACGATCTCTTAAGTTTCGTATTTCTAATGGTTCTTTACTACAAAATTTGATTGGCGTGTTTTTGAAACAATGTTTTACGTATTTTAATTCTAGGCATACTTGTATTTATAATATAAATATTGATATACGAGTGATTTACAGGTTTAATATGACGATTGTGTTCAATTTCAGTGTGTTTAGTTCTCATTTCCAATTAGCATATCAGTTATTTTCAGTTAAATTATCAGTATTAGTATGCAAAGCAATATCGTTGTATATAACTCATTATTTATTTCTAAGACGCCAATCGTAGAGATATGGGCGAATATGAGGGGTGAATGAGTGTGATGAGTGTAGATGAACGAGTGTAGTCATTGTTACTATCTGAATTCGACTTAGTTCTGAAAGGACTATTTATTAATAGCCCAATAGCCAAGAGAACTAAAGGACTTACAGTTTACATCGAATCCGAACCACGTAGTGTTGGTCTGATTTTAAGCTAACTGACAAGTCTGACACTGACTTGTTTTCCATACACAACATATAAACATTGACTACCACCCAACATGGACACCCCAGACTTCTCCAATAGTGTCCACGTCAATGGTAACCATTGAGCGGATACCATGTCGGTATTAAGAGGACTGAGCATGGAACATATCGCCTACAATCTCCCAAACACTTTGTCCCCTAGTAGCTGGGTTACAGCACTGCACCACCATAAATAAGTACATATAATTTATCTATGTACTTACTAATATAACGGAGAGACAAGTTATAATTATCTACCCTTAAGTATTGGTGTGGCTAAGTAGCTCCAAGTATAGTGTGGAGTATTAGAGATGTCAACCATCTTACGCAGTCGACTATTCAGGAAATTAATGCCGGACCACCCCTTGATTTATTCAGACTTTCGTCTCCTTCCTTCCTGCAAAATATCCGCTAGAGGAATAATCAGTTATTTATTATCTCATTTTGAGCGAGTATTATATGGCTGTAAACAATCTTCTTACAGTGCAATAATAAATTGTCAATATATTTCTTAAGTCTTTAGACATGTAAAAAGTGGTAACATCGTCAAAGGTATGTATGTATCAACGTGGTGCCATTTACAATGTTGTATCCTTAAGCAACGTAAAGAGGTGTGGTAGGAAGGGTGTAAGTCCATCTAGGTCAGTAAGTTTGATGGACTAAGATGCCAAAGCCTAATGAATCTGTCATCCAGGGGTGACATGGTCAAAGGCTCTACGTAACTAACTATGTGGTTTCATTTACAATGTTGTATCCTTGAGGAACGTTGTGTACTGAGATAGGAAGGGGGTATGTCTATCCAGGTCAGTAAGCTTGATGGACTGAAATGGCAAAGCCTAATGAGTCTGTCATCCAGGCGTGACATCGTCAAAGGCTCTACGTAACTAACTAGGTAGTCTCATTTACAATGTTGTATCCTTGAGTAACGTTGTGTACTGAGATAGGAAGCAGGTATGTCTATCCAGGTCAGTAAGCTTGATGGATTGAGATGACAAAGCCTAATTACTCTGTCATCGAGGGGTGACATCGTCAAAGGCTCTACGTAACTAACTAGGTAGTCTCATTTACAATGTTGTATCCTTGAGTAACGTAAAGAGGGGTGGTAGGAAGGTGGTAAGTCTATCCAGGTCAGTAAGCTTGATGGACTGAGATGGTTAAGCCTAATGACTCTGTCATCCAGCGATGTCATTGTTAAAAGCTTATTTACACTGTTAAAGTACATTTTTAATGAAAAATTTAGAAACTATAACAATAGAAAAGAATCTAATTTCAAATTTGAATTTAAATATTTTATACTCAAAACGTGTTGATAATTCATATAATCCTGGAAAATGTGAATGTAATAAAATTCTTGGAAATAATAATCAGCTCATAATACTAGTTTCAACCCTAAATTGTTGCATTACAGTACAATGAAAGAATCATGAATATAATAAACTATACTAGTCAGATAATCTATAATCTTATATGATATGTTCCATAAAATAAAAAATATATGAGTATAACAATAAATTTACAAAAGCTTATATGCCTGAACCTGCATACGCAGACACACGAACACCGTGAACGCAAGAACACACACTTGCCTGCACAAACGAACAATGATTGTTTGTTTATCATAACTAAATTAGTATTTTTTTTAAATATTTTTACATCCAAACAACGTAAACATTAAACAAAAAAAAAGGTTAAATCTTTTAGCTATTGTATTTAAAAACTTTAACTTTAACACTTTAAAAACAGATATTTTAATATTCAGTTATTGTATCTCTGAAAGGTAATGACGTCATTCTTGGTTTATATAACTCAAAAGGTATTATTTATATGTCTTTGTAGATAGCTATTCACTATATCCCTAATATACATTCAATACGTACACGCCTAAATGCATTGTAATGTAGGAAAGGCTCACCAACATGCTTTTTATATGGTAATGCCGGATAAGGGTCGGTATCAGTGGAATACGTACCATATATCCACGTTTGTACCCATAAATATGGACCAGGCACTCAATAGAGTAGTAAGCAATTCATTTGAGTGCATTCGTAGAAAATATGTTTTCAGTTATCTCTATTTTTTCCAAACATATTTGTTCTATGGTAACTTTATTAGATTTGTTTTATAATATACTATTAGTAAATTAAACCGTGTCATAAGTTGGCATGCTTTATTTATAACGTTAAAGTATATGATACATTAAATACGCATAATTTTATTTCCAAAAAAAGTATAAGCAAAATAACACTATAGCAAGACTACGGTAAATAATATATTCCAATCTTGTTTTGTGGTTATTGTCTTTAACTGTTTAACTTGTGTTAAAGAAGAGTTGACTAGTTTGTAAAGACGAAAAAAATTCCCCTAAACGTTGTGATAATGTACTAGTCCTATGTAAAATGTTGTAACTACTAGTGGTAATGTCTCCTTAAAATTTTGTTCACCTTCTAGCATTTGTCTATTCTATACCTATCTTTAGTTCCTATCTTTAGTATTTTATAAGTGTAACTCAATTCCAAGCAGTCGTTGAAAAAAGGTTTGATGATATGTGAAAACATAACAGTTACATATGAAGAGACTAACTCAACTGATTGTTAATGACAGTAAGTTGCTTGATTAATATTGCATACATTTTCTAAGCTGATTATTATTTACCCTTTGGTTGGAAGGTTGAAATACTATTGTTTCAAATAGTTTCGTCTAATTTGAACTGTTCAGTTTTTCTATTTTTTTCGAAGAAGACTATAACAAAGAACATTTGGTGAATTCCAAAGTTCTCATTTAAAAATGTTGAGTTGCTCGTGATATTTCTAATAACGGGTGCTTCGGTACAAATTCTACAAGGACAAAATGGCTTTTATACCTCATAACCCCTACTAAAGTGCGCTTAAGCGCAATCAATCCTGTAACAATTAACATTTTAAATCCCCCCTGAACCGTAAGTTTGAGTTATTAAACATATTTAATGATAAAGGTACATTTTTTTACCGCTCTTAGAGATATAGATCCTGGAGTATTTGCCATGCTGAATGCCATTGTTTTAACACATTGAATTTAAACATGTTGCATGTTTATGGTAGCTAAAATATTCTACGATTAAATTCACGAACCACAATGCTCCATTTACAGAACGGTAATCTAAGATCACATTTCGTTTGACTGTGTTTTATAAAATCAAGGTAAATCCACTAAAAAAATCTTTGAAAAAAATAAGTAAGGAAAAATAAGTAAGACTTAATATTATTTTTAATAATAATAATAATAAAAAAACAAGCATAACATGAGAGTTACTTGTTATGCTTTCATAGCAACAAATCCTTTTGAAGCCTTTTTCAATATATTTTTTGATTTGTTTAGGTAAACAGTCAGGATTTTTGTAAAGTTTGGAGCCTAAAAAGTAAACCTATGGAAGGTTGCTTCTGCACATCTAAAATAAATGAATTTAAAAACCTTATTTGAACGTTTCAACGTCAATCTTAAACAAGTTTATCCATACATTTGTTAGTAATCAAACTGATTAGTCATTTTGAGCGTTTGAAAACTTTGAGAAAATTTTCGTAAATTCACATTAATATTGCTTTTAGTAGTGAGAGAAAATATTTTAAGGCACAGTTCCTCTCGCCAGCAAGAATGAGCCAATTTTAGTTTTTTTCACTCGTTGATATTTTTTCCGAAACAAGAAAGTGACACAGGGGTCTATTTAAGAAAAAGAACTAATTAAAAGATATAAAAACAGAATCCGTAATTTCAAACAAAACGATTGATTTTTCGTTTTTTTTTTAAAGCTGGTCTCCTCTTAAACAGTTCTCTACCTATTCCCCATAGACTGTTGATATGTGTAGGGATCTTATCTGACAGAGTAAGAGGGAGAAAAAGTACAGTAAAAGTAGAATTTACTGATAAATTCCGATACTTAAGGCCAGGATTCGAATATGCGATATCTCTAAGATGCAAGTTCTAGTATCCTTGACAGCTCCCCCTCTGCCTCTCCCAAAAACTGTAGATATTTCCTTCCTGGATGGATTTCTTACGCCATTAAATGTGCAACTAGAAATAAGTGAGATCTAATTTCCTTTATAGTGATATACCAAAATCTTCATGGTCATTCCGAGAGTTGAATCCGAGCCAGCTGCGACTCAAGCCACTCACATCCTAACCCCTTGGCTAAGTACAGATGTACGAGAAGACACACTTCTACTCTAATGGTCACTGACATGCAGGATATCCAATATTCAATATGAATGAGTTCTAATAAAAAAAGTTCCTGATTATAGCTCACAATAAATGGTTCCACAGAATCGGCACACACTTTGCCCGATATTAAACAGTCAAAATCAAAACTTTGAAAATTACCAGTTTGATTCTCAAATATATTTTTTTGGTCATATATAAAAACTAGTAAAGTTAGAGGCATGTAATTTTTACTAAAATGTTTGAAATCGTAATTCACATCTTTCCTTAAAATTTAATCAAAATCGTTAAAGCCATTTTTGAAAAAAAATCCATTATTGTATGATTATTACCCATAAAATAAAAAAAACTAAAATTTCTTAAAAGTGATAAAACTGTCTGGAGATATTGGCTAAATCATACCAAATTTAAAAAAATGGATTTTTAGTCCAACTTGTAAAACAATTTTGTTTGGACGATCACAATACTTTCTCCATGCTAACGCATTTAGGAGAAATTAAAAAAACTATTCAATTCAATTTATTTTCGCAAGCGAAAATACACATTTATGCAGTGCACATATAAACCATCTAGCTATATGCTAGTTGATGGAAAATATATATTACTAGATAATGTTTTTATTATATAATATTCAATATGAAATTATAAATGAGAAAAACATACTCAGTATTAATCATTATAACCAAAAAATAAGACAAGTATCTTATTTGATACAATATAAATATAAATAATAATAAATTAAATTAAGAATTTTAATATCACACTGTTATTAACAAATATTTAGAAATATGTGAAACCATGAATAATGGTATTATTATTCGTAAAGAAACAAACCAATATTGATGATTTTCTTTTATAGAAAATTACTAACGCAGTTTATTTCATTAATTATTTTTGGAGCATACATAAAATTTTGTAATCAACACACAATGTTCTCAGCTGTTCACTACAACTCTGAAATTCAGAAGGGTATTGATGACGCTAAATATATTCATGACTCTAATGCTGAAACAATGTTCCGCTCGATCAAACCTTGTTTCGTTTATCGTTTTATGAGGAATCATCCGATATACAACACAGAGAAGCAGTTGAAAGATGTAGAAACAAAATCCGTATTTACAAACAAGACGTTCGATTGTTCTAGATGTTTCCTTCCTGTATGCTTTCCCTTAGGCCCTTTAAAACTAACTTAAACGTATCAGTAGAATAGTGATAAGACATATTTTATTTTTTAACAATAGAAGCTGGAAGTTATTTAATTGTTTGAGCTTAAAGTTGGTAAAAGTAGTTATAGCTTATTAAAAAATAGATTTGATAAACTTTACGTTGTTATGTAACTATGGTATTCTTCGTTATAAAGGGAGTCTAAGGTTATTTATTAATATGATAAATACTTAAAATACAACAAATTATATGTAATTGTTAAAAATAACACAATTTAAAACTAATAAAAACGTTATTAGTGAGGCCTTTCGATAGCAAGGCTATCATCGTCAGGCACATCACAAATAAATATACAAAAAGTAAAAAATGTAATATAAGCTTATATAAACATATGTTTTAAAATTTTTAAGTTTCGTGGATAAATATATTTATTATTCTAAAATGGTAGTTTTATTATATATTTGAAAGTATTATAAATTGAATTTAAATTAATTTTGTTTATAGTTTTGAAAGTAAAAAATTATTTTGAATTGGTCAATCTTCTTGGTTTAATAAATGTTCAGAATTTGCTTTGTTAATGTACCATAATTCCCTGGCATTTAAATATCGTGGTGTTGTTATTTGTTTTAATAATTTTAAATTTTTTTGTAAAACTATGGCCAGTGTTAATGCAGTGATTGGCAATTGCAGATTTTTCTTCTAGATTAAATCTTTTGTGTGAAAAATGTTCTTGAAATCTTTTTTAAATTTTCCTTTTTGTTTGGAATTTATAAAAATAAAAGTATTACCACATTAATTTAAATTCAATTTATAATACTTTCAAATTCATAATAAAACTAACATTTAGAATAATAAATATATTGAGCCACGAAAGTAAAAAATTTTAAAACATATGTTTATATAAGCTTATATTACATTTATTTACTTTTTGTATATTTATTTGTGACGTGTCTGACGATGATAGCCTTGCTATCGGAAGGCCTCACTAATAAAGTTGTATTGGTTTTAAACTGTGTTATTTTTAACAGTTATATACAAAAACCAATACAGCTCCATCTTCAACATAGAACAAATTATATATATTATATGTATTAATAGATTATGAAAATTATAAATAAGTATGTATATCTCAGGTAGATCTCAACATTTCTCAAAGATCTCAAGAAATTTTGTCACATGAAAATTTAAGAGAAAATATAGAGTTCACATACAAACTTGAGTGAAAATGGTGTATACAAACTTTAAGAAAAT
This sequence comes from Stictocephala bisonia, assembly GCA_035578905.1. Classification (NCBI taxonomy): domain Eukaryota; kingdom Metazoa; phylum Arthropoda; class Insecta; order Hemiptera; family Membracidae; genus Stictocephala; species Stictocephala bisonia. Next base: position 16,243 of record JAQJVL010005922.1, on the reverse strand, counting down.
TTATCGTATATAAAAATAATACTATAGTAAAACAAATGTTGTATAATGAACCAAAATACCAGTAAACATGCCAAATTACTACAAATAGAAAAAGTACAAATAGGTGTAAAAAACACTAATGGTTGATAGAAAAAATCTGCGAACATTTTAGTCTTAAAAGTAAGTAATTTATTTTTAATTTTAAAATATAAATTGTATCAAAGTTATTCATTATTGACTGACTTTATTGAGCTAACCATTATTTGATGCTGCATTAAACAAGATCACTAAAATATCATAAAAGATCACTAAAAATATATTACCTGCCTAATCATGTCTGGATAAGACTTATTAGGCAGAAAAAGTTACTACAAAATTATTAATAAATAATAACTACCCTACAAACATAATTGAAAAGGCGAAATTAAAAAATAAAATTCAACCTAAAAGACACAATGAAAATACCAAGTCTTAACTATAATTACAGTTCAATATATAAAAGGCGTTTAAAAAAATTTGAAAAATCAACTTAACATTCAATATCCGTACTTCTTTTAGTTCAACTAATAACCTTCGTAGTCATTTAACAAAATTAAAACCTATGAATAAAATTCAAGAATCTAAAAATATAATTTACAAAATTGATTGTGAATGTAATAAAACTTACATTGGCCAAATCTATAAACCTATAAGTACAAGATTCAAAGAACACATATATAATTACAAAACACAAAATAAAGAAAAATCTAAATTAGTAGAACACGCTCTAAATGAAAATCTCGACATCAAATTTGACTCATCCAATTTAAAGTATCATCATGGACCAAAAGTAATCAAATTGAAAATGCCTGCATGTCTGTTATAAAAGAACAATGTATATCGCAACCATCTATACATTTTAGTAATACATATTACCTTTAGTTAAAGAATAAATTAAACATAAAATAATTAATTGTAAATCATATTTTCCAGTTTAATATTTTATTTAACATTACTTTCTACTAATCCATTTAAGTTTTAAATTCTTTAAGAATATATATATATATATTTTATCATATTTTAATTTATATTGTTTTAAATATATGTTTTTTTCTGTTTACAAAAACTGATGATGCCTTAATCGGCGAAAGCCTATTTAAATAAAAATTTTAGAATAATTTTTAAAAATGTGTTCTTTTTTAAAACCAACTTTATTCCATCAAGTGTATAAAACGGAACAAAGACATGTAGCCTAACATATTGTAGGATACCTAAGAGGTACAAGAATAACCTATACATAAAATATAAAAAGTTTGTGTGATGGGTTGATGTTTGGGTCTTATAAAGAGTTTCAGACTTTTAAGACAAAAGTATAAGTACATCATGAGAGGTACCTTTTTAGAGGTGAATGAATTGTTTATGAATTGGAGCCCTGTCTTTACCATCTTCTCCTCTTTTACAAAATATGAGATAGTGACTAAGTATATAGATATATAATTCTTGAGCCTGTTTATAATTCAAATTCAAATAAATTTACTGTTTGCAAATACAATTTTTCTTAACAGTTTTTTTTTTATTATCTTTCTAGCTTAAGCTATTTGAGAGAAAAGCTATATGAATAAATTTATAATTATTATTCAAATTATTATTTAAAATGAAATTTTTAAGTAAATATTATAAATAGCTATCTAACATCAAGGAAAAAAATATTTTTTATTTTGTTTTTTGGGAATTTTTGTCATCCTAAACTTTATTAAATGACAAAATATAACTATAAATAAACAAAAATAGTTAAAAATTAATTATTTATTATAAATATCTAACAAATCAGCAACTCGTTAAATATAAATATTGACACACGAGACACACATGTTACTCAGACAAACAAACCAACACGAAATTTCATACTATTTGCAATTTTAAAATTGTTTACTCTTTGGCTATTTGCAGTATCGTATGGTATGCAGATTTCACTTTAGTAATTTAGAGGCTGTGCGTGCCTAAAGGACAGGTTCAGGAGGGGAAGGTCAATTTTCACTGTTCGACGTTTGTTTGTTCATGAACATTTGATTATTTTCCCTAAAATCCCCTCAATACTTGGTCAGCTTGCCCTATACACCCATATTTCCCTATGTGTGTTTGCAAGAGTGCCCTATATTTGTATTTTAAAATTGCCAGTAGTTAAATTAGACCTAAAGATTATGTGGTGAGTGCTGGGAATTTTGTCTCTCTGCCATTTCCAGAGTCAAATAGAATATTGTGCTTTTATATTGTGAATGTCACACAGTGGTATGTGGATTAGGCTACCTAGTTTACATGCATATTGAGTGAGGTAAATTAACTTTTCTTGCTGTAAATGAAAGCGATCTTGCAGTCCAGTGAAGTTCTTCGCTCTGTTGATGACAAATAATACAAACATTTTACACGATAGACATTTAAAATTGTGAAATGTGAAGTTTTAAAACAAAGAAAATGTTCAGAATTGATTTTACTATACAAATTTTAATTTATTCATACGATAAAGAGCTTCTAATTAATTATCGTTTGCGGTTTAGTCTAATTAATTACTGGTTTCCATTACGAAATGAGTTATTTCTGAATGTGCGGATGAAAGGTTTTGATATTATTATTGGACAATATAGATATTTAGATCCACACTAAATTATGATATAAAGCCTGTTAATATGTTTTAATAGGATAGTTAAACATGTTTTAGACCACACACGGTTTTTTGAGAGTTACAAACATTAGAACTATAGTCTATATACATGTCCCAATACACACAACTTTATACTTATCAAGCTTTGCATACTGCTAACCAAACTAAAATTTTAAGGTATAATACTTTTATTTAAATATAAATAATTACAGTCAACCTATAGTAACAAAAAAATAAATAATAAAATAACTCTTTTTCCTCAAAGTATTGAGTGTAGAAAGTATTTCTAAAGGTAAGGAATTAATTGGTGAAGAGATTCTATAATTAGGCACACACTTTCCATAATAGTTTGTGTGTCTTTGAACAACATATTGTATGTTTCGCAAATTGATATTTACGGGTTGTTGGATTCTATAATCATTGTTATGATTGAATTAAAAGTTAATTAATTTCTAATTAAATCAGTAGCCTATATCTTGCTAATGCAGCAAAGTCGAATATACCACTCCATTCTAATCTAATATTATTATTTAATACTTTTATTATTCTATTGATAACATTTTGTAGTTTCTTTAATATGTATTCTGTAATGAATTCTTTATTTTTATTTATTTATCTCTAAGACGCCGATCGTAGAGATATGGGCGAATATGAGGCATGAATGAGTGTGATGAGTGTAGATGAACGAGTGTAGTTATTGTTACTATCTGAGTTCGACTTAGCTCAGAAAGGACTACTATTAATAGCCCAATAGCCAGGGCAACTATGGGACCTACAGCTTTACGTGGAATTCGAACCACGTAGTGTTGGTCTGATTTTCAGCTAACTGACAAATTTGACACTTAGTTCTCTTCTCCACACAACACCCGAACCTTGACTACCATTAGTGTCTATATTGATGACAACCATTGAGCGGATGCTGTGTCGGTATTAAGAGGACCGAGTATGGAACCTATCGCCTACAATCTCCCAAACACTTTGTCCCCAAGTAGCTGAGTTACAGCACTGCGCCACCAGTGCCGACAGTCTAGTATATGTGTGGATGGAAGAGAAATAAACGCCTCTAATGTAGACCTAACCTAAATGTTTCTTCTGATCGAACACTTATATACACTGACTAAATTTATATGTAGTAGTCAACATACGCTATGAGTAGAATGTATTTTATAACACTCTACAGGGTGTCCAATCTGTTACATATTTTTGAGGATTTTTATTAGGTCAATACAACCATATAACTGTGTTTCTTTGTGATTTTTACAAAAACTTGAATAACTCGAAAACCGTTCAACATAAATACTGAATTTTGGTATGAAATTTGATCTTAAAAAACACATTTCATGTAAAAAGGATGTATGTATAAAATTATCAATTTCAAAGTGGCGGCTGTCTTAAAATTTCAAAGTCAAATATCAAAATAACTACAAATTTTACAAAAAAACGTCAATTTACAATATTTGTTGATTATATTGTGCCAAATTCTGCAATATGACAATTTAAAAGATCGGTTGATAAACAACAGAGGAAACTTATTTTTTGTGACTGAAAGCATTGTCATCTGAATACTCTTTACCATAATGGCAATGCTTTTAATCACAAAAAACAAGTTCCCTCTGTTATTTGTTAACCGAACTTTAAAATTGTCATATTGTGGAATTTGGCATAATATAGTCTACAAATATTGTATTATGACATTTTTTGTTAAAGTTTGTAGTTATTTTGATATTTGACTTTGAAATGTTTAGACAGCCACCATTTTGAAATTGATTAATTTAGACATACAACATGTTTGCATGAAATATGCTTTCCTAAGATCGACTTTCATACCAATATTCAGTATTTTATGTTGAACAGTTTTTGAGTTATTAAAAATGTTTTAAAATCCACATACAGACTGAAAACGAATCAAGATAGGACACATTTTATATGGCATTATTTGCTTATATTGACCTGGAAAACAATCCTCTAAGATATATGACAGTCTACACTGGACCCCTGTATAATTCAATGACAGGGTTGCCCTTTGAATTATAGAATAGATTGTGTACACATAATAATTTAAACGTTTTACTTATATTTTGATCCTTACATTTGAAGCACGAATATTAACAACAAGATCACTCAAAGGTATATGTATGTACATATATTGAGATATTATATACAAATTCATGCATACGTGGCCTATTAAAACCATTTTGTTTACTAACAGCATAAAGGGCTGGCTGGGTCATATAGATATTCTGGATGCTTTTATTAGCAGGTGATTAGCACGTAAGGTAAGATCATATCTATCCCCAGTTTAAAATTTAACGAAAAGGGATATTTTTAGTGCATTAAAAACTTTTTAACTTATTTCCCTTCAAAATACTCTTCTCCTACAACAATACACTCATCCCTACTGTCTATAAACTCTTTGATGATGACCCAAATAATTAACTCCGCGAATAGATAACTAGCGGTTTTTTAGTTTAGGGAATACAATCTGAAATATGCTGGGAGCAAATAAAATAAAATGCCATGCTTTAGGGTCGGAACTGGTGGCGCAGTGCTGTAACACAGCTACATGGGGACAAAGTGTTTGGGAGATTGTAGGCGATAGGTTGGATGCTCGGTCCTCTTAATACCGCCATGGCGTCCGCTTGGTGGTTGCTATTGACGTGGACACTACTAGAGAAGTCTGGGGTGTCCATGTTGGGTGGTGATCATTGTGCGGATGTTGTGTGGGGGAGATAAGTGAGTATCAGGCTTGTTAATTAGCTGAAAATCATACCAGCACTACGTGGTTCGGATTCCACGTTTAGTTGCCCTGGCTGTTGGACTATTAATAAATTGACCTTTCTGAGGAACAGTTGAACTCAGATAGTAACCAGACTACACTCATCCATACTCATCCTACACTCATATAACCATTCATATTCGCCTTAAAATACCAACAATGTTGTGTCGGCGTCTCATATGTAAGAATGTAAGAATGTTAGTTATTTGTAGCTGTTTCTACAGTAAGAGGAAAGGCTTTACATGCCTTAATTATTTCACCATCTACAGCTATTTTAATTTTCATATATTTTATTAAAGCACGTTAAACTATTTTCTTTATAGGTAATAGTAATTATCTAAACTGGATTTTGAGATTAATTTAAAATTAAATTAACTTTTCTTGCTGTAAATGAAAGTGATCTTGCACTCCAGTGTAGTTCTTCGCTCTGTTGATGACAAATAATAATACAAACATTTTACACGATAGACATTTAAAATCGCGAAATGTGAAGTTTTAAAACAAAGAAAATGTTCAGAGTTGATTTCACTAAGGAATTTTTAATTTATTCATACGATAAAGAGCTTCTAATTAATTATCATTTGCAGGTTAGTGTAATTAATTACTGGTTTTCAATTACGAAATGAGTTATTTCTGAATGGGTGGATGAGAGGTTTTGATATTATTATTGGGTAATATAGACATTTAGATCCACACAAAATTATAACATATAATATAATGTTTCAATATTGTATTTATTTATTTATTCATAAGACGCCGATCGTCAAGATATGGGCGAATATGGATTTAGAATGAGTTTGATGAGTGCAGATGAGCGAATGTAGTCATTGTTACAAACTAAGACCGACTATTCCTTAGAAAGTGTCATTATTTAATAGCCCAATGACAAATGAACAGCCGGTGATTATCAGCTGATCCTTCTCAAAATATATTGACTCTGATTGGGATCGAACTGAGAATCTTAACACACGAAGTTAGGATTGAACCAACTACGCTACCGACCAATAGGATAGTTAAACATGTTTTTAGACCACAAATGGTTTTTTGAGAGTTACAAACGTTAGAACTATAGTCTATATACTTGTCCCAATACACACAATTTTAAACTTATCAAGCTTTGCTTACTGCTAACTAAATTCAAGTTTTAAGGAATAATACTTTTATTTAAATATAAATAATTACAGTCAACCTATAGTAACAAAAAATAAATAATAAAATAACTCTTTTTCCTCAAAGTATGATTCAATTTTGTAGCTAACTATATTAGGAGTTAACAGGGCGTAATTATTAGTAAATTCAATAATATATTTTCATAGTAATACATATTTTTATTAGTAAAACATGTAAAAAAACCGTTATTTTTACAGCGTATTGACACTAAATATTTGCTGAAGAAACAGCGGACATATTGTTGAGGGTGTTTTTCTAAACAGCATTTCTTTGTAGAGGGGGAAGAGGGTAATGTTATCACGCATTATTTATTACAAAATATCTCGCACGCGACAGACAACATAAGCTGATTAGCTAGATCATGAAAGTGAGGTGTACTTGGAGGAATCCGTTTGCTGGGTTAATCACCCATAAAATGACTGTGTAACTACGGTAAAATAAGTGCAGTTAAATGGAAATTTTATGAGTTAAATAAATGAGTGTGTGGAGTGGGTAGATTATTCTTAAGGTGATTTTGTGATCCAAAGAGTATTGAATTGGAGTATATTGAGGAAATGAGGAGTTTGGTTGGATAATAAACTCTTAATATAAATCTTGGTGGGTTGGCTTTGTTCAGGAAAATTGGTCTGTTAAGAGAACCGTTTTGCTCTACAAAAATGCCATAAACATGCGTTTATTTCAAGTATTCAGATCGTAATAATGACCACGACACTTAAAGTATCATTTGCTAGGTAAAGAACTGTTATAGTGGTCCAGAGGTTGATTTTGGTAGAAGTAATATTTGTATATTTTTTTAATTTTAAATATGTGACACGTTCAGTGTAAATTCTGGCGATTACAATTATACACTCAAATTATCAACTTATGGTCTATTATGTTGGATCTTTAATAATCATTTAGTGTTCACCATAACATAACATTTAATAATAAACACGAATCTTACAGTTGAAATATGACAGAATGTTTTAGTCCGCTGGTAAGGCTGAATGTCTTCTATTGGGTTGTTTACAGAATATGAAATTAATATGGTGGTGAAATTAAACATACAACGTAAACAGTTATGTGTTTTTATCTAAATAAATTTACATTTAAGATTTAAACAATTTTAAAGGTACGTAAGCCATGTTAATGCAATATTTACTGTAAACCATTCTCTCATGAGCAACGTAAGGCGTCTACTTTGAGCCTGATTTAGAGATAGCTTAAGTTCGAATCCTAGGATAGACTGGGAGTATTTATCTGTAATATTCAACTTGTACTGTATTGGTTCTCTATCTTGGTTTGAATAAGTTTCCCTTGCAGATCAATAGTCTATGCGGAATGGGCAGAGTATTGTTAAAGTGGATATTAGCCTCTTAAAAAAAAAATGTCCCGTCTAAACATTCTTAAAATTTACATGGTATGGTAACATTTGAATGATTAAAAGGGTAATAAATAATATATAAAGGATTTGCAAAATACACCTTCTTACACTCGATTGTAAATATTCATCGTAAACATTATTACTAAACATAATAATTTTACTATAAAATATCACCATATTATTCATGGCTTATTCAACTTATTCAAACTGAAATTAAATCAATTTGGTAATTCAAAAGGAGATAAATGATTTTTTACCATTCAAAGTGTCCTAATTATTAAATTTAATATGTATTTATATGGCATAGAAAATATCACATAAGCAGTTAATTTGCAAGGAAAGTAATTTAAAACGGCCTTCTAAGTTATGAAAGGACATTCAAGTAAACATTATCACGCTCCTCTCGTATCCAGATGAGCTTTGTTCGATTTTAACAACACATATTGTTAATTGTATTAAATGTTCCGTTTACTTGTTTAAACTGTTTAAAACTACTGCTATAGAATTTTAGGTTTCTGTAGTGTAACTTGGTTATGAAATCAAATAATGCACAAAGAAGATATAATTTATTCAAAAACATTTTTTAAGATAAGGGTGCTGAAATGATAAATATACCCAAGGGAGAACTAAGGAAAAGGGAGGGAAGGTCCTGCGGTGAGGGGGAATAAGTAAGGAGATGACCCTACATTAATTTTGCTGATACTTTCTCCACCCACTCGTGTTTGCTCGATGACGATAGTAGGCTACACTGAAACAAAAAAAATTTACATGAAATATTTTACTTGAATATAAGTAAGTTAAAACAATTCATAGGAGATTAATTGAGACAGTATATGTGTATATGAAACATCTTAAAAATGAAATAAAAATTTCAAAACAGTTTATATTCATTGATGTATATAAATATATACACGTAATGATGTATAAATGAAAAATAAATACGATAAAGAATAATTAGCTAAAGAATACAACCATTTATGCTTATTTTTGATATTCAATAGTAGAAAGTTATTACTGTTAATTACAGCCAAATTACTAATATATCTCCTGATAAAAGATACGACATTACTTATTAAATGAACTTTATAAGATAATAATATTGAATTAACTACTCACAGAACTACACTAAGATCGTTAGTGACGTCTGAACAGCTAATATTGAAAATGAACATTGTCATCTTTTTATGCTATGAAGTCTAAACATTTCCCCAATTTAAGATTAATACTTTCTTTTCAAACGTAATTTATGACACAGTTTGTTAAATATATATTAATACTGGACAGGGAGTATTTATTTTTAACATTTCATTGATGAATTTTAAATATAACTGTAAACAAACAATACAAAATCTCCACTAACGTTATTTTCACAAATCCATTTCGCGTAATTCAATTCAAAAGGCTTATTTGTTATCTATTTGCCTTAGTTTATACAGTCTTATAAATTATTTACCACTCCAAATTCAATTTTATATTTACTTTTAATGTAGAGTCACAGTGTTGATTTTATGCACTATATATGAATGGGTTTATTTTCAATAATATAGTGTTTTTGTTAAAAATAGATAATTTTTGAAACATTTAATATTAAATCTGTTATCTTGAAAACACTGAGGGAGAACTTATCTTCTGACATGTTTACTTTTCATTAAATACTATAATAATCCCACTAGGATCACGCGTGCTGATGGACTTTTGTTCGGAAATGTGTGGTTATCACAATGGGTCCTCATGCTGTCAGTACCAGTATTTGTTACCAGGATCCGCTAGTCCTCACTATGTGCAAACACAAATCACACATTAGGCTAAGACTAAACTCCTTAACACAAATCGTAAGATTTAAACTTATATTGACGATGCATACTGGTCGTCATTGCATTTGTTTGACATATAAGTAAATTGTTATTACAATTTACTTATATGTCAATCATGATCATACAATTTACTATTGTTCTGAATCATGAAACAAAACCCCAAGTACAGAATGATTTAACAATAATGAAGAATAAATCTATCGAGAACGCCTCGGTATAATACAGAGTAGTACAAATCTCATCTTACCAAACTAACAAGACTTGTTTTATTCATACAATCCAAATTTCTAGAGTTCAGTCAAAACAACGTCTCAAAATGAAGTTATGAATAATATTTATTTATTTATAGGGTGCTAGTTTTTATTTGGTGGTCAATAATCTAATAGTTAAATATTGTCTTTCCCTGTAGATCACACTTTGGTGGTCAGTGATTTATTAATTAAAAGTGAATATCTCTCCTTGTAGTTTTTATTTGCTGGCCAGTGATCTAATAGTAAAAGGTGAGTTGCCCCGTAATTTTCCTTTCGTGGTCTGAAATTTAATAATTAAAAGTGACTTTCCCTGTAGTTTTACTTTCGTGGTCAGTGATATAATAGTTTTATATCACTATTATATCACTGTGACTTTCTCTGTAGTTTTCCTTTCGTGATCAGTGATCTAATAGTTAAAAGTGACTTTCCCTGTAGTTTTCCTTTCGTGGTCAGTGATCTAATAATTAAAAGTGACTTTCCCTGTAGTTTTCCTTTCGCGATCAGTGATCTAATATTTAAACGTGACTTTCCCTGTAGTTTTCCTTTCGTAGTCAGTGAGCTAATAGTTAAAAAGTAACTTTTCCTGTAGTTTTACTTTGGTGGTCAGTGATCTAATCGTTAAAAGTGACTTGCTTTGTAATTTTATTTAGAAATTCAGAAAGTTATGGAAGCAAAAAGATAACCTCCGTATTGCAATTGAGATGAAAAGAGATTAGAGAGCAAAATTGTTACAGAATATTAACAAAAATCAACTTTAACGTTACATAACAACATTAAAGACATGTCTTATTATTTATATTACTGCATTTATAATAAGAGCTACATTTTCAATAATGTAAATGGGCTTCCAACTTGTCTAAATGGGCTTCCAACTTGTCTAAATGGGCTTCCAACTTGTCTAAATGGGCTTCCAACTTGTCTAAATGGGCTTCCAACTTGTCTAAATGGGCTTCCAACTTGTCTAAATGGGCTTCCAACTTGTCTAAATGGGCTTCCAACTTGTCTAAATGGGCTTCCAACTTGTCTAAATGGGCTTCCAACTTGTCTAAATGGGCTTCCAACTTGTCTAAATGGGCTTCCAACTTGTCTAAATGGGCTTCCAACTTGTCTAAATGGGCTTCCAAGAAGATCACTTCTATTTAATTGAACTATAAATTGGGTGTATCGTATTGAATCCCTAGAGGGATGGAAACGGGTCACGTGTCTAGTGTAAATAGAGCCCCATTACACCAGTTTCTGTTGCCATGACATAACTGCTAAATGGGTCACGTGTCTAGTGTAAATAGAGCCCCATTACACCAGTTTCTGTTGCCATGACATAACTGCTAAATGGGTCACGTGTCTAGTGTAAATAGAGCCCCATTACACCAGTTTCTGTTGCCATGACATAACTGCTAAATGGGTCACGTGTCTAGTGTAAATAGAGCCCCATTACACCAGTTTCTGTTGCCATGACATAACTGCTAAATGGGTCACGTGTCTAGTGTAAATAGAGCCCCATTACACCAGTTTCTGTTGCCATGACATAACTGTTAAATCCAAGTAAACTCAGAAAATAGACGTTGTTTAGTTGATTTTGTATGTTACTTAAAGGAATTATTTTCGCCAACCTGATTTTACCTCTAATTTAGAAACTGTAAACGTTCACTAAAATTTAATAATTAAAATAATATTATGTATTACGGTTACTAACATCATATTTTTATCTTATTACCATGATTATTTTTGTATAACTCATGTTAATATACCAATAATAATTTGAAGCTCAAGATACAAACAAATAAAATTGGGTTATTTAAAAATAGGAAATAATAATCAAAAATAAAATATTTCTGACTGCATTATGTTTTGAAGAACAACTTTAAAATTTATAAATCATCTATGGGAACCTTGGAAGGAATATAAATTGTAATGAATTTGTAATGTAATAAAAGTCCTTAGAAATAACGCTGTGCTTAACCAGGTTAAGGATCCAATTTTAGGACCCCCGTCCTAACCCTGAGGAGATAACGCATTCATCCTCCTAGAAAACCACTATGTGTTCCACAGTTTCTTCAGTAATATATAGGATTTACATTATGGAGATCCATCTTTTTATGGGGTTTTTAGTTTCCTGTTTAATGTCAAGTTAGCTGTTCTCTGCTTAGACTCAATACAAATTCATTTAAGATTTTACAGGCTTGTTTACAGGCTTGATTACAAGTCTTGCCAAGATTTTGGTCAGGGCAGTTTTGCCACAGTTTCCTGTGTTCTTCCTTGTTTTTCTGTTTTTGTCACTATGTGTCTAGCCAAGGAATAGCTGACTCCACACACCAGTTCTGGACATAACAAATTATTGTTTTCTTACTTTAGCCACAGAGTCTACTTATGTTTCCAAATAATTAAACATTAAAAATGTCATAGAATACAAGAACACAGCACACTGTAATTTTAATACTGTTCTTAAATACGATCTCTTACAAATAATTTAAAGTACATTGAAAAAACCATACAAAATATGATACACTTATTTACATTTATACACTCTTTGTTTTGATCTAACAAATGGCCTGGTGGAGTTTAATAGAATAATTTATGAACACACTTTTCATTATTATTTTTTTTAAGCTGTTAGAAAACAAAGAAAATTAGCATTTTCATGAGTGTAGATGGGAGTCTGCCTTCTGTGGCAATTTATTGTTACCATGGTTCATTAGTCATTGTAATATATTATATAACAAAGATTTTCACCCACAAATTAATTGTAGGGTTATAATTTTTAATATATTCATATTTTATAAAATTAGCAGTAACAGGTCTCCATAAAATTTAGAACTGTGCCGTAAGTAAAAGTCTTCAAAAAAGTCAATTTTCCAATAAAAAATTTTACAAATTATTTCTATGTGTAATTCTTTTAGTTACAAAGTAATAAAGGCATGTCACGTTATATTTTGGTTAGCTTTATTACAAAACTTACTCAATGAACGTTATTTTTTTCAAAATGGGCACTTTTAAAAGGGGAAGTCCATTTCAACCTTATATTTTACGAAAAGAGAGCTCTATAAAATAAAATGTTTAGATAAAGCTATTTGATCTTCTCTATTGTTTATTGTTCACATTGTTTTTAAATATTTTTGTTTCTTACTTGAAATAACTATAAAAAACATTTAAAACTAACAAATTTATTATATGTATATTGCTGTAAAAAACACTGTGTTGTTTATTATACATAGCACTAACTATTATTAAATTAGTTACATTATAATATGACTAATTATAATAAGATATAATGTGTACCAATTATCATTCAGATGAATCTATAATCGGTAAGATAAGTAATTAAACATTGACTGGATAATTTGTATATACTGTTAGTTAAAAAAACACGAAATAACATGAATTCAATATTTCAAAATTTAAATAATTACTGTAGATTTGAATTATTAAATATTCCTTAGGAGCATATTAAATAGGCAGGTTTTTTTAAAAGTAGATTTTTACAAGGTTACAAGATATTTATTCGGAAAGTATTATTTTTGGATTTTACTTGAGAATAAAATATATAGGCAAATATATTAAAATATTACTAAACAGCCAAATATAAAGTTAATAAATATTTAATGGTAAAAAGAGGAAATTGTACCTTTCCGAAATGAAAATGAAGGTTTCTAGATTATCCGGGAAGGGTTCCTTCTATCTAACATATGTTTGGGTTAAAGGGTAGCGCCAGTCTGTTGGCATGACCCTGAGGAAAGGATAATTTCCGTCACGCAAAAGGGAAACCTAACCTAACTCATACGTTAACTAATGTCTTATTTCTTACAATATATATAACACACACTTTTTTATTGGTTTTTAAATCAGATGTACCACATAACACTGTTTTTTTTTTTCAGTTCTAGAAAAAAGTCAAATATTCCTTTTTTCCAACAGAGTTCTAAAAGCCGAAACAAATCGATAAACGTGTAAAATATATTGAATTGCTTAACAAAAAAGATATAACTTCAATATATTTATTAATATAACAAACAAATAGCATTTGTGCACACATAAGTACATGAAACAACGAACTATATTAACAGAAAAATACAAACAAAAGTAAAGATCTAACAATTTAACAATAACAACGTGTAAATAAATATTTGAGCAAATAAAAAGAAAATAAAGACAACAGTAATTGAAGGGTTAATAATATTATAAATAAATTAAAATAAAACCATACAGGGGATTAGGGTAATTGAGGGTACAGGGGACAGGAACTACTTTGAGCAATTTAAACGAATGTTTGTATATTGAAAGGCTGTGATACCGAAGCATGCAAGGGGGACTTTTTACATACTATGTCTTGTTACAGTACACAGTTTATTGGAAGGATATATATCCCAAAAACTAATTTAAGATTAAGTCAATGAAGAGACAGGAAGGTATCTTAAAATAGCTCCATCATATGTTTTTAAAGGCACCTCTACATACAGTTCAAGTCAGTTTCTAACCTCTCTCCGAGATTATACATCGTTTCACTTACGGCTTAGCTCAAAATACTTAGTGTAACAAAGAGGTAAATTTACCTGGTTTCTACTTCAACCAATTATAAAATCCTCCTAATTAGTGGAAAGCAGCTTCTCTTAATACTTCCTAAATTAGATAGGGCTTAACCAATTTAGCCAGATTATTTCTGAACTTTTGCCTCCAAATAAAGGAAACCTTGTTTTTGTTCGTGATTAAATATTTATTTATATACTGACAATCATAAATTTATTATTTTTTTATCAGCTTCTATCATGAATTACATAATGTTATATTGAATTGAAACGACACATTATTGGTTTTTAACGTGTTTGTTAGCACTTTAAAAGTTTACTTAATAAATCTCATAACAAGACATCCTTCTTGTGTCTTCATATCCTAATCTGCTACCAAATAGAGGTTAAATAAACACCTGCGATAGTCATTAGTATACAATTACACATACATATTCACGATTAATTTTTTGGATCCATGCTAAATATTTTAACCGTATTTACAGGTTGGGCGAAGAATATATAACTCTATTGTTACAGACAGTACATTTTAATAAGATAATCTTTTTACACGAAAATATTTTTAGCAGCTTAATTTTTTGAGCTGATTTTATTATTTAATAAATAATGTAACAATTAGATCTATGAAGTGATTTTAGAAGTGAAGTGATTTTTATGGTATCACGTATAAAATATTTGGTTTGTTTTTTATCTCTATCCAACGACGATACGACATTTTATCTGTGCCCATTTAGCAGACATTTATTTCCTTTTTCAGCATTTTTTGTTAAAATACTATTTTATGAATACTATCTTTAATATTTATATATCATAAATTACGTTATAAATTACAGTTCATTTGATTTAAAGGCGAATTATAATTAAGGTAATCCAGTTTGTTAATAGCTTATCAACTGGAGGATATCGAGAGATAATCCATATAAAAATGAAAGAGTAAAGGAACGCCCGTATAAATTTAAGTTTTGAAAAGTACATAATATTCTCAAGTAAGGATATCACAACTGGAAAAGAGCATGTTGCATTTCACTGGAAAAACAAAAATTCACAAAACATCTATATACATACATATACACGGAATTAATGAAATACTTGGAAAAAACTTCAGGAGGTTGTTCCTGGGGTCAAAACAAATCAAAGTGTTTTTGTAAACAAATGTTCTAATATGCACAGTTTTCTGTCTGTGTGTCCGTATCTGTTTTTTGCAATATAATTTTTCCTCAGCAACCATTAAAGGTAGAGTGTTGACATTTAATACAGTAGCTAGAATAACAATATCCTCTTACAGAAAAACATTTTTAAAAAATCGTCGTAAAATTTCAAATTAGCGGCTATTTAAAAACATTGACGTTAAATTCCATAAAAACTACACCCTATATAAAAAACACAAAAGTGATTAATTGTACGGAATTTAAATACAACACTTACGATCCCGTATTTATTGAAAAAAAAAAAAAAAAAAAAAAAACAGAAATGCATAAATTATGGTATTTTCTTTATTGTAGTTAATAATGAACAAGAACAAACACTTCATAAAACAAGAACAAACCTAAAAATGTTACTAGATTAAAGAAACTACCATAAATTATGATTTTTTTCCAATAAATAAGGTATCGTTAGTTTTATAATCTAATTTTCTACATTTTATTATATTTGTAGTGTTTTTATAAAGGTTGTAGTCTTTAAGGAATTTGACGTCAAAGTTTTTAACTAGCCGCGATTTTGAAATTTGCCG
>JAQJVL010005921.1:0-32164 GCA_035578905.1 Stictocephala bisonia | reverse complement strand
GTTATGTGTTTACGTCCCGTGTTATGATCCTGTAATACGATAACATTTTAATACACTTCCCGCATAATGATCCGGATTAAGGTTATACGGTTATGCTGATGAAAACTTACTGTCAACATAACCAGGGGGATATAAAATCTTATGCAACAATTATTTCACAATGTTAAATTGGAAAGCTTCATCCATTTACAGTCTAACCTACAAAGTTTTAGTCACAACATGGCAATTTAAACAATCAACCTATTTTCATTATTTTCTTGAGATAAATCAAAGCATACCACTGAATTGGTTTGAATATGAATTCAGATTGGAATGGGGATTATTTTTAAGTTATAGTTTTTTATTTTATTTTGATATCTTTGATTTAAAAGTCTATTTCTGTTTTGACAACCTAACATATCTTTCATTAAATGTTGTCATTCCTCAGATTTTGATTTCCAGTTACCATTTTTTACATAGGCTAATGAAATGCACATGGAAAAATTGTTAATGATAAATGGGGGGTAAGTGGACAAATTAGGTTAGGAAGGGAGTGAAGATTTAGAAGAATAACATTCTTGTGACTACGAATGCGAGGTCACAGTTTCGGAATCGTTTTTATATCCCTTATAAGTTCTGAAATTAAAACTACATAGCAATTTAATCCAACTTTTTTTTATCTTACCAGTTTGAGATAAATTATTAATAATTAGGATATCGCCAGGGACCGACAATGTCTTGGTGGCACATTGGTTCTGTTTCGTTGAGCAGTACAAGGGTTGTTGTTCATCCAAACGCTCACGTAACAAATTGGCCCACAAAATACTATTTACTCATTAGGATTAAACAATTTACTTAACGTTTAGACGTGAATTATGTTGGCTCTGATAAAATGCTCAAACCTCCCTCTGGTTGAAGGACTTTTTTCGGGTCACATCTCTCCAGAACTCTAGCTTAGAGGCTAGGTTAACAATTTTTGTTTACAAGAATTGGCTCATTTTAAGTTTTTTGTGTGAAAAAAATAGATAGTGTCCATATTAGCTTTGCTTTTATATACAGAAGTCAGGGTGGCTTTCCCAAGGTTAAAGTCATTTAAAGATTGTTTGAGGTAAGATTTTTGAATGTTACCAGTGTTTTTCTATTATTTTTTCTCAAGGATAATCCTTCCCTCTATTCATCAAAAATTACATGATTTCGACTAGCTAAAATCTTTGGCCTTACTTTGTGAGTTTTTTACCAAGTCTACAAGGTATAATTTGAGTCCTCAGGTAAGCTCATAACTAATCTTCAGAGTAGCAGAAAGATAGATATCCATGATGAAAAAGATAGATTTGTGGGAGATCTTTGAATCCTTCAGGGCAGCCCAGCAGTATTTATAAGGTTGCAAGGACTGTACAATTATTTTGAAAGAGAATCAGTTACAAGTCTCCAAGTGTTTTTATCTGCCAAGCTATAATATCTGAACAACTATGAAGGAATTTAAATCTTTCTTTCACAAATATTTTCTGCTAGATTGATGAAGGAAATTAATGGGATTCAAAATCCTGCTCCTGAAGAGAATTTTCAACAGTACAGTTGGGAGTTGCAGTAAAGAAGTTGATTGAAATTTTTAGTGATTCACATTGAAATTTATTTTCAAGTCAAAGCTTCCTCAAACTTTGTGGGTTGGACTAAGCATAGAGTTGTAAACGTCTGTTAGGTTATAGATATAAAGATTTTGTTCCCTTTTCATCCACTGTATTGTGGAATGGAAAACAGCTTTTCATCTTACACTTGTTTATGAGAACAAGTACAGAAACAGTTTAATTATGTCCAGATTTGAGATTGTAATCTTCATGCCATCTTTTCGAGGCCTGTTTCAGAAAATGTGAGCGGAACAAAGCAACGGAAGGAGTCCCATTTTTACTGCCTTTAATTTTTCTCAGTCATTGTTATTTATGTCTGTAAGATGAAAATTAACACATTTTCTTATACTAGTAGTAATTTACTACTAAACATTGTATTCTTCAAATTCATTATTATGTTTTTACCAAGATATTACTATGTTGCCTGAAAATGATTTAACTTGTACTTATTGTTACCCTAATTTTTCACTTTTTTTTAATAACTGCCTCTAGATTGATATATACAGTGTTCAGGGATACAATTTATCTATAATAGTTTGGTAAGGGGTACGCAAACTGAAAAAAAGGTTGAGAACCACCTGACTCTAAAAACGCCATTAGATGTAAAAATAATAAGGACAAATGTACTGAAAACAGATGGAACGGAGATTGGATTAACACAGCCTAATGTTGAGGAACAATAACAAAAAACTTTACAAATGTGAGTTGAATCTTCCAAAAATGTAATATATTCTTTTGATTTATAATTATGTAAATGTAAATTAAAATATGCAATAAACAAAAAAAAAACTTTAATAGACCAAGCACAAACGCTACTACAGCTAACTTTTTCCAACAGTTATTTTTTTTCACATTTACATACATTTGAACCTCATCTTAGAACAAATACACAGAAGAGTTAGTGAAACCATGACTATAGTTGTGGAGAGATGTGCGTTACCTTTGATAAAAGCTAGAATTTCATCGTACAGTGATAGTGGATTGTTTGGCAAGTAGCATGGAGGCATGGTGGATGATAGTTTGTTCAGTGGGTAAATCAGGGACACTGGATCAACTAACATATGCTGCAAGTGAGTCCCCAGACTTTCAGTGCCAGTGAGTCTTCTGCTTCAATGGGGCAGCCGCCGGCAGTGTGCATTGAACATGCAGCCGGGGAAACAGTGATGACCCTATTCAATCATTCACAAAATTACATCCATTTGATACAATTAAAAATCTATTAAGTCGATTACTAATCATACACCAAACTTAATTTGTTTTCAAGGTGTCTTTTGTATAGTTATACTTTATTCTATAGCATATTTCTTTTATTATTTATTAACAAATTTTTACACAGAATTGTTCTAGAGGAGAAACACTGTTTAAGTGCTATGCTTAAGTGTAGGGGGTCGTTTTATTTTACAGCAATACCATCACTACAGCCAGCAGTCCATTCCCAATAATACCAAAACGCTCAAACCCTACACCCCTGGCTAATTATTTATTTCATCCTCCGGAAAAAGAAAATTAGAAAAAAACAGGGCAAATGTTAAAACCTCATAAAGAGAGCTTGTCCAACAAACTAATCGAAAACCCAGATACATCTAGCTTCAATCTCTAACTATACTTCACCAAAAAATAGTTCCTTAATATTGCGTCTTTTAATTTGTTTGGTTTCTAACAAAACATATATGATTATCCTCGTAAATATCTTTGAAATCGACATACTACTTTTCCAGATTATATAAATATTTAGCATTCGGTTAATGTTGCATTTTTGAACATTAATCACATATCAACAATGATTATAGGGATTTCTTTACAGTAGACTTGCAAAATCTGGTTATGGTTAGTTAAATAACTCTAAAATTAATGTTTCTGTAGTAAATACAAAATTTGTTAGCTATTTTGTTACCATCCTTAATAAGAGTAAATTTTGTTCTAAAATTGCAATCATTTTAAAAATAATGTTGCAATTATTTTCACTGTACTACATTTCTGAGTACAGAAATATACATTACCATAGGCAATTATATGTATTTAAATATGGTCGGGAGTATTGGGTCCCGACACAAAGTTTTTAGTATGCATATACGGCACATAAAAACTCCGTTTGGGCATATCGGTCTGACACATTTTGAGGGTAAATTTGTTTTCCTGTTTGACTACACCTGGACTACATGATGGAAAGCAATCCAGTATTCAATATCGTTATTACTGGTATTTCAATACCAAAAATCTCTAAAATATGTCTGTAGGCCCATACTCCTGACTACTTATTGTAGAACCTGCTAAATTTAACAAACAGTTTGTACTTTAAAGTTTTACGATCAATTTTGTAACCAATCTAACTTCCAAAATTTGCTCTGTAAATTGTATGATGCTTGCAGACAGTACAATAAAAAGTAATCAGTTTCTTTATGAATGCAGGACCAGTCGAAGTAACAATATTAAACTAAGAGGTTGACTGGAGCAACAAATGTCGTCTATAGTGGCATCTGCACAGCATCTAGGCTGAGACAAAGAGCCATTCGGGCGTACTGGACTGAAAACAGCAGCTAAAGTGTTAAGGAAAAATCTTTTTTACACAAGATTGCAAACCAGTTTAGTTTGCCAATATACATATATTTTTTAAGAGGGTAGTTGGTGTAATTTGTTACAGGATGTAAGGTGACCACAGTTACTGAGCACTAAAACTTAAGGCATACGTCAGGACCCTACATGTTTAAACCATACAAACTTTTTACAGAAAATTAGTTGAAATATTGGTCCTCAGGAATACTTGTGGAAATAATAAAGGATGTGCTGATTAAAAGTGCTCTTATAAAATTGACATTTTAATTTTAAACGAGGTCGTTAGTTAGTAGTAAATATATTTAATTTCCCTTTAAAGTTACTGGAAAATATATACATATGACGGAAAAAGAGGTTATATCTTTTTCTGTTACATGCATTGTATTTTTTACAAAATTAGAGGAGACTACAAGTGTATTTATTTTAGTAATAGTGATGGGACAATACATGCAAATTTCGTTCGAAGACAAGGTATTAATGTGTACGATAACACAATTTTAATTTTGTACACACATAATTTTTGATTTTATGCCACTAACACCTTCACGACGCGGTAGTAAATAATATCGCACTGATACATTATTACTAACACTTGTCACAGCTGCCATTTTATTGTAGTCTTCTTTACCATAGCTCCAGTGATAATAGCAAATGGATGTAGTATTGTATTTATGTATTCATTTAACTTTCTTTATTTAACTCATTTCCACAAGTTGTTTCCTGTATAAAATCTCTGCTGTTTTAGTTATGTTTTACATTTTGTATTTACATTGTCTCCCACCACAAAGTCCTCTGATTTTTACTTTTCCATTATATTTGAATATGGCAAAACAACAAAATGTAATACCAGATGCTAATTCAAGAACGATACATCTACTTGTGTCTTCCCAAAAATGTTCTGTCATTTTGAATTGAAAGCTGAACAATCTAATAATATGTATGAAACTATGTCGCTACAAAATATATAAGGGCCATTGACCAGGTAACATTAGCTCATTTACTGTAAATGTAAATTGAATTGATGAAATATTTTTTTGTATCAAGATCTGAGATCAGGTTACCACTCAGGCACTGACTAGTACGAACTCAGTGTAAGCATTGACTAAAGAAACAAGTGTTACAGACAAGAGTGTTATTTCATGTGTGGTTTTATACAGATATCACCCAGCGAGCTCCTGTCTCACCAGATAATGCTGAAGGGACTAATGGATGAGATAATAAGTTCTTCCATGCAGTCGTGCCGTAAGTGATGTGAGTCCAATTGTAACCTATCACCGTTAGATAGCAGCCATATATGCATTTCTTCAACTAATTTATTGCCTTGGTGTCTATTTATTTCTATAATCAATGTCTTAACACTATGCACGCTTACATAAGAAATTTGCTATTACTTTTAAACGTGTCATAAATTTAAAAAAAATATTTTAAATGATTCTAAAGTTCTATTTAGAATTCTGTTATAAGGCCAACAACTGTTAGAAAACACAATCCAAACTTGGTGTATTTTTAAATAAATATCTTAATATACAGCATTTGTAAAATTCCATTGTTGAACAATTATTCTGTTTATTTACTCATAAATCTATAAAAAAATTAAATTAGATATTAAGCTAACAATATATATGTAATCTATGGATTATTTACTAGTTTTCTAATATTAGATGGACATACATACAAGCATTACAAGTATCCCTAGATTGTTTTTTTTTTTTGTTGTGAAATAAATCAATCACTCACTCTGGTGTGGTACCGAGAAATCCTCGTAATATGCGCGTGGCGCAGCAGCACACAATGATCGCCGCTCGGTTGCTCATTTTGGCGACGGTGCGTGAGGTCACGATGACAAAAAACGTTGTCATCCTTTCTGTTGTCTTCAAAATTACACATAACCATTTACGTACACTCGTTTGTCTAGTTTTATCACTTAAATTTTAATATTTATCTCAAAATATTCAAATGCCGTAGAAGAAAAAACGTTTAAATAACGCGTTTTACGTAAATATAACGTTGCGAGAAATCCCGTAATACGCGTGGAAAGGGTTAATTTTTTTACTGAGGTTACAGTGTGAGGTATTTGCAAGAGATGAAGATCACCTCAGGCCACACTGTTTAAGAGGTGGAAGAGAAGATCATTTTTTAGCTCCAGATCACTTACTTGACAATCTAACGAGAAGTATACTTATATGACCTGTGTGTTGGCGATCACGCGACGCAATGGCTTCATGCAGTTGTTGGCCCTTGCAAGCGATTGGGAAGACGCATCAGCCGTGGATGGCCAAAGGAGTTACGGCTTCTCATATTGTTATTGCCATCTCCCATTGTATCCAAGCGGACTACAGGGATACCATTCAGCCATTCTGTTGAGAGGAAATTAGGGAAGGTTAGCAATTAGAACAATACCTATGACAACTAATTATTTAATAATTTAGTATATTCATTAATTTCTAAGATGCCAAACTTAGAGGTCATGGGCGGAATATGAGGATGGACTTTAGATGGTGTTCTTTTCTATGGTTTTATGTGGCTTGCGTGAGGGGAGGGGGGAAGTGAAATGAAATGTGATGAGTGTAGCTGAACTAGTGTAGTCATCTGTTACTGTCTGAGTTAGATTAGGCTCACAGATAGGACTATTATATTAATAGCCCAATAGCAGGGGAATATTGGACCTACAGTTTCACGTGGGGGAATCCGAACCACGTAGTGTTGTCTGATATTTTGGCTAAATCTCCTCATACCACGGCAGGTCCGGCCTCAAAGCCTGGCCTTCAGGCCAGAATTGTACAATTTTGGCCACGTGGTTGCGAACTCCCCCCCATACACGTTCGATTTGACCTAAAGCTAGATCTCTTTGTTGTTGTTTATAAGTAAAACACATTTCTATAATTGAAGATTTAGGAGTTAAAGCTCCTATTCATTATGTACACTTTAAAAAAAAAGAATGGGGTGCTTATGGGCTATGGCTTGTTGGAAAATATCAAAAGGTACTTTTTTCTTGAAAAAATCCAATAATGAAACTATTGTTGCATTAAATATAAAATAAGCACTTAAAAAAATCTTTAATGAGAAAATAAAAAAGGGTCCTCTTAATGATACATACAAAATTTTGGGACCCATGCAAAAAATTCTTCAAAACACAAAAGACCAAGCAAAACTATAATCAAGCAAATCATATCAGTCAATTTAATTTTTCGTACTTTTTGAAAGTCTTGATAATATTTACAAATAAATTACTTTTAAATACTTAAACTAAATAGAATTATTTATTGAAAAAAATTCTGTTGAGCTTGCCAGTCTTGCCAAAAACATTAACAATACAATTAATTTTTTAAATATAACATAACAATTATTTTTACGTGTATTTCGCCGCTGCTCTTTCTTGTCTTGTCTGGTTTATGACGAGCTCCATACATGTGAGGTTTCAAAGTGCACAGTTCTCGCCTCTGAGGGGAAATCCGACTCTAATTTGTCAGTCTATCAGGCCATGGATTTGGAGCCTGGAAGGCCGGCCCATACACATGAGGTTTTGATCTCAAAGCTGGAAGCTTGTCTGGGCCATTGAGGCTGGCCTCTCGGTGTATTTGGGGCCTAAACTGATATAGTTGAATATATCCTAATATTTGACAGTTTTGTATTATCTGCTCAATCTATTTTTGTATTAATTTTGTTTTTTCTTAAAATTTCCTTATTGTAATAATGGACATAATAAGTTTAAGTAAGTGTATTATAGAAAACAGATGTATCCATGTGAGTCCTGTGAATCAGGTTTTCGCAGGTTGCATCCAGGTTTCTCTCTATCTAATCTCCCTCATCCTCTTCTCAAGAACACGCTGATGTAAAATAATAGCTTGAACTAATAGGTCCGATCATAAACAGTTCTCGTGCATTTATTTGAGATCCAAACAATGTTAGATAAGCAGCAGATGAGTGTTATTTACGCATATACATTGGCTTGGTACATCTAATTTGTATCTATAGTTTAATGGTTAATACTAAAAATTATTTTGGAAAAAAATTTGTAAAATAAAATAAATTTTGTCTGTAAATTGTTGTCTATACAAAATATTAATGTTTGCCTTACTGTATACAGTAAAATTTCTTCCAATTGATTATACTGAAAAAGTGCTTTTCTACAATGATATTATCTATTATTGAAGTTCATCTTTCCACGTGGAAAATGACAATACCGATTATTATAAAATGTTGTTTCATAAATTACAATAGAGAGTCTATTTTTTGTACATTAATCATACAATTGTCAGTTTAAACAAGAATCTGAAATATTAATTTTTTTTACATAAATATGTTTTTGTTTGTGTTTAAAACAGTAAGTGTACATCTTATTAAGTGTATTTACATATTAAGTTTAGCGTTTTAGTACACTATTTATTTCATTGTACAGTATTATAATATCTTGAATCAAAACATTTTTTCAAAATTTTGATAAAATGTAATTACAGTATTTTTACGCTACAAGAGAAGTTGCATGAGTACAAGACTAAAAGCCTTGTCGTGTAATACTTGCTGGTGTGAGAGTGGTGTTAAATACACAGTTGTTTCCCACACTGTTGGGATCAAATGTTACCTTCCAGAAGGACAGACCTATAATATCTGGCTCGCCGGCACAGCTGCAGTTCTTGTTGAGCTCCGCTGTCAAACGTTTGTCAGCTCACTAGATTGTTCAAGCGTATACGGTAACATTACATTTTCTAAAACATTTTTTACTGTATTTGTGATATGTGATATTTCAAATTGTTTAAGTGTTTATGAAAATATCTTTATGTTTATTTTTATTGTTTATTACTCGGACTGTATAACAGTAGGCTTCTTCTGAACAAAAGTCATAATGTTTTGTCATTTGGATCCAAAACTGAGAATAAATGGGACATCAGGCTTGAAAAAGGGTAATAAGAAGTAAACTTTGTCCTAGTTTTTTACGTCGGGAATATAATACTATTCAACTACTTCTGTTATCTCAAGGTCAAAAAAGGACAAAATTCTTAAATTTGTATCAAATCTGGATAGTGAAATGAGTAAAAAAACCATTGAAGAAATCTGGTTCTTTGTGTATGCAAAAAGCTTTGGAGCTTGGAATTATAAACTGAAGATCCTCTTAATTTGAAGGCTAGGCACTGGGATGGCTTATACATTTTAAATCTCTCCGTGATGTAACAAATTCGCTGATTTAAGATATTTCTTTCAATCCCCCTTCAAAAACTCACATACACTCAACGTTAAAAAATACTCCTATAATTAAGTAGTAATTGGCTAAAAACCTCTATATACGACTTTCTCTTATGTATTAAGCACAAACATTCAACCATTATTACGATTATCTAATGCTGCCATCCCACTACATAAGTACATAAGATAAAAACCTTCTATTACACAAATCATATTTACAAACCCCCTATATATTGCATAAAAAAATTCTTTCCACTTGCTTTCCACCGCTAGAATCATGTCTCCAAATGAAAACATCACTTGCCAGTTCCCCTTTCACATTGCTCCCCACATTAGTCCACAACATATCAGCAGTGAAGTACATTGTGTATGGTCCAGGTGCTTATTGTAGTTAAAGTAGTAAGCGTTTTTAAGGGGATTTATAGGTTGTTATGGGGGAAAAAATACAATAAAGGACTATCACAGTGGAATCTTAAAGTAAGTGGATAAAGTTTGTACAAGAAAAATCTAACGAAAAGAATGCGTTATTATATCACAGGAATTTGAATAACACCAACCAAATCTTTAGCCACAATTTATCAAGAACTAGACTAGTTTGAAGAAGAAGTTGTTTGTCTAAATACTGAAAAAAAGGTACAAAGGTGAGTTACAAGTATTAAGAAACTGTTTTTTAATTGGTTTTTAAACAGTGCCATGTCTTAATATACACATTGTAGGTCTGTACTGCATGAAAATGCACAACAGTTTTGCTGAAAAATTTGGACACCTTGGAAAAAATTTTGAGCAACAAATGGCTGATTAAATCGGATTCATGAAAAGGTATGAAATAAGTTGCAAATAAGGTGTACGGCAAATAAGTGCTGCCTATGGATGACCCCAAGACAAAACACTTGCATTATAAGGAGGGACAATTGCAATGGAGGCAAAAATAGCAAATAACATATGACTGGTCTTGTTAGGGATTCCACCACTAGTCACACAAGGTTAAACTCCTTGTCTTTGAAAGGTCCAAAAATGCCAGTTGTTGTATAATTTATGAGCTTTCCAAACAGATTACAAGCTAACAGGACATTTTTGTATGGACTAGAGTTTGGAAACTACGGCAGAGATAAAAATAAAGAGTTGTAGAAGAAAAATTTATCTTACATTTATAAACAATTGTAAGGCACATGGAGACATTCACAATCTTTCAAATATCAAAATCCAGTTTCTGCTACAAAATAACAACATCACAATTCAACCGCTTGATCAAAGGATGATAAACAAACACTAAAACTAAATACAAATCTAACAAAATACTGAATTACAATGCAATATTTTTTCTTGAGAAATAAAAAAACATTTAATTCCCCACTGCGAATGTATCTGGATAGTTGGAATGTAGATACCTGTTCAGGAGGCTTGGTATCTGAGTCAGGCCTACTGAAACAAATTTAACCTTGAATTAGCTTTCCTGGCGACACACTCGACCACTTGAGCGTTTCCTCCCGTAATGTTGGCTGAACGCTGTAAACAAAACATTTTTTATTAAGTATTAAACACATTGAGAAATTAATTCTTAGTCCTATACTGAACCCAAGTAGTTGTTACTCCAAATTTTGGCTTCAACTATTCTGTGGTGAGAAAATGTTTGTCGTCATTACAACTTAATCATACTACTGCCTCCAATTGTGCCTTTTAATTCAACTGTTGGGGGGGTAACTTTTATATGAATAGATAATTTATATAAATGTTCCACAGAAGATTTCTAGCTAGTATACATTTTCTACACTATAATATTTTAATAACCTACAATAATTTAAATTATTTTTTTCTTTGATTCAGAAGTTAATTAAAAGCACTAAATCCAGACTAGATAATTTAATGGTTGTCTCTTTTTTTTAAGTAGCGTCGCTGCTTATTTTATTATTAGAGTCTAGTTTTTCTTACAGCTTGGGCGGGTTGTAGGTCAATAAACAATGAGGATGATGAGACCACTAGCAGTATGGAAGAAAGCATTTTACTAATAAGTTGAGCTGTCACATTCTGCTAGTTTGTACCCTCCTACTTATCTTTCTAAATATTTTTTAAGGTGTAGCACAGGAAAACCTCCATCAAAGCAATGTCTCAAGGTTCTCTAAGGTCTTGTTTGGCTCTCTGAGGTTTGAAGTACTGTACAAGGTGGGTGCATCAATAAAGCCTTTTGGCTTTGGGGCTTTTACCAGGTATTGAAACCTGGCCCTCCCAATCATAACAAAAATACAATAATAACCAGTGTCGCCCCTCGAAGCACTCTGTAAAAAAATAGCTTACGAGTCACAGCACGACAAGCTCAATAAGGTTCATAAATTATAAGTTCTACACACTCTTCCACTGTACCTAAATCTGGAAACTTCCACACCACCAAAATAGAATTTCCTCTTGTACAGTGCATCTCATATAAATCAAGCTCTCTATTACCATAACAAGGTATGGATTATTCTCAATTCCACCGGTTCTCGGCCCATGGCAATGGAATCAGAATCGATCATAAGTTGATTCTTAGCCAGTTCATGATTTTTTAGAAAGGAATGATGTACATAAATCTAAAATTCTAGATCTGCAATCAAAATTTAATTCCATCTTCGATTAAACTTTTAAATATTTACTCAAAGTAAACAAAAAAAAAAAAAAAAAATAAAATTAAATAAAAAACTGTAGAAATGACATTAATGGAAAAACTACAGATATTTTGTTGTCTCAAAAGTAGATCGTTGATTCCACTTTGAAGCATTGTCGTGTGTGGTTAATAAAACTACAGAAAAACAAAGAAAGTGCTAGCAATTAACACCTTTCTAAGAAAACCTACTTGTGTTTATGAAAATGCTCCTATATTGTTCTAATGTCAGAGTGTTTTTATAACACTAAAACATTCTGGATTCATAGATCGCAGTAATCGGTGTATCAACGAAAATCACTGATATGAGCTGTCCGTGCATCACCAGATAGATCAGAAAGACAATGAATGAATCATGGATTGCGGTGTATTGGTGATCATCCGAAAATCACTGATAGGAGTCCACTTTGCAGTAACAATTCTAACGGTGGTTTTAAGTGCAGTGTAAATATATCAGGCTTAGAGATTTTTTGTACCCATCACTAAATATTCACGCCGCATTTACTTCGAGATTACATACTTTTAAACAAAAGTGAATAACCTGCAATAAACTGTGTAGTAACAAATTTAACTTATACAAAAAACTTAATATTTATTCTACGCTTATTCCTTAGTAAAGTGGATTTTTATGCATTATCCAAACGTTGTCATCTACCGATTGTGTTATGTGAAGTCATTATTACAAGTTTATGTTACTGTTTTGTTGTTATATTTGTTATCAATTGTTTTAGTACCTCTGTTAGCTAAAATAAAATTTTATTTTTTTATTTACATTTAAGCAATTTTTGAATTATATTGAGAAACTTGGTTGCTTTTAGATCTATCATTGCCTGCTTATTACTTTTTATTTATTATTATTGGTTTTTATATTCTTTAAGTATTCACATTTCAATGTCACTCATCTATAATTTTAATTAAATTGGTCTAATTTACTTTGTTAGAGTATATATATAGTGGCTATACAATCTTTTCAAATATCTTTAGGTACCCATATTTAACAAATATTAATCTAAATATTAGACAGATTTTGTAGTCCTTTTTTTTGTAATCTGGTGTAATATTTTGTGAGTCCTTTTTTGTAATCGGTGTTATAGAGCTGTCTTACCCGACCAAAGCAAACTAGATAATAAACTCCAGCTTCTAAAATAAAGAGGCAAGCATGGGGCTGTAATGTCAGGCATTCTTTAATAACAAAAAAAATACTAAAATATACTTTTTCATAAAAATTATTTTTTTTTAAATTCTTTTCCATGATATCCACTTATATTGAGAGAAAACTTAAAATTTATTATAGTTTTGTTCATAAGAGCATGAATCAAAAACATGATTTCAATTTTTATGTTTCTTGATGCGCTCAACGCCATCACTGGGCTATGTACATTATGTACAAAACATTGCCGACGTTTCGACACATATTAACAGTAAGCCATCCTCAGGGTGAGACGAACATGTATTCACAGAACTAGGATTTGTGTTGTCGGTCCCGAACGTCGGCAATGTTTGATTACATAATGTAAAAACTAGGCCAGTGACGCGGTCGAGCTCCAGAAGACAAGAATTTGTTAATAATATCGACAACTGGGTGAAACAAAAAAAGCCTCTATACAATTTGGAAGAATCCATGATTTCTATTTTGCACAGAAGCAGGACCATAAAGAAAAGAATTAAGATTTTGAAATTAATACTTACAGCGATTGTTTTTTTGCAAGATCATGAAAAAAAGAATCACAGACGGAGACAGAGGTATGCAAGATAAGGGCATGTCTATAAAAAGGCATCCTATATGCGGGGCTCGGGCTCTTGGTTAGAGTCCTTTTCTTCAAGACAAGATGTTGCAAGTTTTGACTTTTCTTGATTTGTTTTTGTTGCATCAACGACGAGGGTCCTTCAATGAAATGGGTTTTCATCAGCACCTATAATCTTCACAAATGTTCAATGATATTTTATAAAGGTTGGATAAAGTGGTTTACGTCTAATATTTTTAATATTGGTTTATTTTGTGGTTTTTTTTTTTTTCTTTTTTTTTTTTTTTTTTTTTTTTTTTTTTTATAAACATAAAGCCCTTTACAATTACGTCACTTATAATATTAAATATAAAGCTTTGATCTTAACTTGGCTTATTTTTCACACGTTTCTTCATCCACATCTTACGTAGTGTTTGTGCAGATCTGTTGTGTTGGGACTGTATAGTTTCATCTATTTCATATATGCATACAAGGTTATATTTGGGTTGGGGGGTGATGTCTGTTTTTTACGACTAGGTTAGAGTACTGTTATCTATATCGAATTAACCTTTTGATTTTGTTGATTTTATTCCTGTTATTTTTTTTATATTCTTTTTACTTTTCACATGATTAAATTTCATTTATTTGGTAATTGCATCTGTGTAATATTTTTGTGGGTGTGTTTTTTCATTTTTTGTTTGTTGTATTTGTTATATGACATTTTTTCTTATTTGGCGACCGCAACTCTCCATCTGCAGACAGCGCAGAGGACGAGTCGATAAATTTGTTGGGATTTTTTTTGAGGGGGGGGGCGGGTGCGGGGGTGGGGTGGTTTTTTGGTTTTTTTTTTTTTGTTTGTTTTTTTTAGGTTGTATGTTTTTGTATGGGGGGGGGGGGGGATGGGGGTTAGGGCGGGGGAGGTGTGGTTGGTGTTATGTGGGGGAAGGGGCGGGGTAGGGGCTGCTGAGGATTTTGTTTGTTTGGGGGTTTGTTTTGTGGTGAGGTGAATGCTTGTCTTTTATGTGCATGCATGTGATTATGTGTTTTGGGAGGGGGGGGGGGTGGGTTGAGGGGTGAGGTGGGGTGGTGGTGGGCCCTTGATGTGACTTTGTGGGATGGTTTGTGTTGGTGGTAGTTTGGTTTTGTAGTTCGGTTTGGTTTTGTGCATAATTAATTGGCAATTTTCTCTAATTTTTAATTAAACATCGGAATAGTTAGTTTGTTATTTGTTTAGTTAGTTCTACAAATCACAATTAAACAAGTTGTTTCATTCTGTTCATCATTGACTACATATCGTAATCCAAAAATTTATTATTTGAAAATAATGACACACCCCCCACAAAACTACAATTTTTTTAAGGGAGCCTTGCTAGCTCCTGAATATTGTTAGAATGTCCCCCCCCATATCAAATTATAACAAGATTATGCACATTCTTGCGAGTCTTTTATGAGGTTTACTAAGATCATTTTTTTAGATCACCATTTTGCACTATATTTTACTTGAGTGTTTTTAATATTGGTTGGTGTGTTTTTTTATTAAATACGGTTAGTTGTAACTTTGCTTTACATAATACCCTTCTTGTTTCACCATTACTGTACTGTGTGTAGATGACTGATTCAAAGTGTCTTGAGTGTAGATGTGCCGTTCACATCTGCTTTTTTATCTGGAAACATGGTTAACTTCCATGATCTGGCGTATTTGTGGCCTTAACGCTTGCTAGTCTTTTGGGTGTGTGATTTGTCGTTGGAAAGTATTCACATGACGCCCGACTTAGGTAATGACTATAGGGGGGGGGGTGTGAGGCGTGGTGTGATTGTGCGGGGTGAGGGGGGGGCAGGGGGATGAGGTGGGGGGGGGGGGGGAGGGGGGAGAGATGGGGGAAGAGTGTGATGACCCCCTAGGGAGGGGCCGACGCGGGGGCAGGGGGGGGGTGGGTGTGGTTGGGGGTTTGGGTGGGTTTGGGGGGGGGGGGGGGGAGGGGGGGGGTTGGGGGGGGGGGGATGGGGGGGGGGGGGTTTATCGGGGCGGGTTAATAATGGGGGGTTAAGGTGGTGCGTCGGTTTGTTTGTGAGGTGTGTTGGGGGTGGTGGGGTGGTTGTTGGGTGGTGTGGCGTGTTGGGTGAGTTTGGTGGTGTGGGTTGGTTGGGGTGTGGTGGGGTGGTGTGTTTGCTGGGCTGGGTGGGTGTTGGTTGGTTTGAGGGAGGGTTTGTGTGGGGTGGGAAGGGGGGGGGGGGTGGGTTGGGTGGTTTTTGTTTTGCTCCGGCTATTCTTCATTTTTTGCCTTGTCCAAAGAGCCAATACAGCACACCTCTTTCCTTGTTTTATTTAAATTGACTGTTGCATATCGATCATTTGCATTTAATTATTATTTTTCTACTGTACACCCTTGTGGAGAGACCCCTTACCATAGGAAGAAAGAATAAGATCCATCTTACATAGAAGTATAGCTTGGCCCCTCCCCCCCGCCCCCCTGCGCGCCCCC
This sequence comes from Stictocephala bisonia, assembly GCA_035578905.1. Classification (NCBI taxonomy): domain Eukaryota; kingdom Metazoa; phylum Arthropoda; class Insecta; order Hemiptera; family Membracidae; genus Stictocephala; species Stictocephala bisonia. The sequence goes on along the minus strand of JAQJVL010005921.1, from coordinate 15,984 downwards.
CGCACCCGCACGTGTTCCCATCACAAGAATAAAAGAAAATTCCTTCTTATTTAAAGAATGGATTATTTGTGTGTTCTGTGCTTCTGTTTATATGTGTTTGGTGTGTGAGGTTTTCGCGCCGCCAACCACCCAGCGAGCTCTCTCGCCCCCCCCCACGCTCCACAAAGCCGACTCTCTCGCTCCACTCGCATACTCTCATAAAATTAATAGCTATTATTGAACTTCTTTGAACATATAGATCTAGTATTTCAAGTGTTTTGAAGCATCTTCTCTAAGCATCCAGCTCTCATTAACATTTTTGGTTTTGATCTTTTACCTCCTTTTTTGTTTCCTTTTTGAGTATAATTGTGTCCTGCTTTAGAGGTTGCCATTGTCCCTTGATGCTTCCTACTTTTTTATCCTTTTCTTTGTTGTTATTTTAAATGGTATATTGTATGGCAGATCGACTCATTGACTTTTAATTTATGATTTCTTCTTTTCTCTGTTACGCGGAAGGGACCACGGCTAAACAAGACACACAAGAGGTAGCGTGGGCAAGAAACCGTAGGAGTAGGGTGGATGTTTGCATTGGAGGTCATAGATGTGGGGCGGGGTGGATGCGTGGGGGGTGCTGGCCCTCGCTGGGATTAGGGTTGTGGAGGGGGTTGGGGGTGGGAGACGGGGGGGGGCGGTTTTTGCGGGTTGGGCTGGGTTTTTTTTTTTTTTTTTCTGGTTTCGGGGGTCGGTGTGGTCTTGGCGTGGGTGAGTGGTTTTGAGGTTTTTGGGTGGGTGTCGCTGTTTTTTGGTTTGGGTTGGGTCTTTGGGGTGGGGCGAGAATTCAGAGAGAGTTGTTTTCGGTGGGTTGGGGGGTTTTAGGGTTTTTTTTTGGGGGGTTGTGGTGGGGTTGTGGGGGTGGGTTGGTTTGTGTGGGGTGCTTGTTTTTTGGGGGGGGCAGCGCGCTGCGCGCGCTGTAGGTGGTTGGTTTATCTTTTATTAATCTATTTGTTTTAATTAATAATTAATTTAATTATTATTTTTTTTTTTATTATTTTTTTTTTAAAAAATTAAAAAAGGTTTTTTTTGTTTTTTTTTTTTTTATGTCCAGTTAAGTAAACTTTGGGGTACCAATTTTTTGGCTCCTCTTTATTAAAATATTTTCAAAAAAAAAAATATTTAATCGGTCCAAAAATTTTTGGAGGAACTAGGGAAGAAACCCTGTTTTGTTTTGGAAAGTGCTATTTATTATAACTTTCAAAATATAATTAAACTGCTAAGAATTTTTTTAGTTGTTTTTCCATTTCTCCCATACTCATTCAATCGTTCCACCCTTAATCCACAGACCCATCACCATCCTCCATATAAGAGATTCATCCGTTTTTCAATACAGTTAATTTAAAGGCTTTCAATGACGCTTTGTGATCCGGAGCCTCGATTTTTATTAAATCTTTACATCCATGAGAATAGTTTTTTGCCTTTTTTTTCTGCAGTTAGTTATTGAAAAAAATAGGATTTTAGTGTATTGTGCAGCAGATAAGATGTCTTTTTATGAAGAGTAAGTGAAATATGTTAAATTTTTTGATCCAATGCTGTTCATAATCTACTTTTGCAACCAATTTCTGAGTTTAGTTGTGTTTTGATTAATTTTGTGATTACTGTTCGTGGTAAAGTTTTTGTATTTTAGATGGCCTCAAGTTATGTTATGATTAGATAGAGTGCCGCGGGGGTACTCTCTTTCCTTTTAGAACTCACTTCTTTAAGTTTTCATAATCTATATTATTCCAAATTTGGTCTAACTCTCATAGATTGGACATATTATGAATGGAACATTTATTTATTTTGTATTTCTTATTCAGATGTTTGTGATTGAATAATTCCATCATTTTTTTATTATGAAAAAAAAAAAAAAAAAAAATAATAAAAATATAAATTTATAAAAAAACCTTAAAACTCGGCCAGACAACCCTTTCAAGTGTATCTAGCCAAAAAGTACAGTTCATCTTTGGCCATTGTACACATAATCGGCAAATGGTGACTCAAGTGCTTGTAATCCAGAAGGATATCTTGGCGACACAATGAGTGTTGTACTTTGTGGAGATTGTAATAGGGCAATAGGTTTTTCCATGTTTTCGGGGGGGTCCTACGTCACTTACCTTCCCTGTTTAATACAGACATGGGTAGTTGTTGTCCCACTTCAATTGGGTTTTTTTTTGCCATGAACTAACGACTGATGAGTCTATGGAGTTACCGTTGTTCATACTGAGATTGTAGTCCATGGTAACTAACCTTACCATTTTGTGTGTGTTGTTGGTGTAAAGGGATAGGAAAGATAACTAAGTTATCAGGCTTGTTAGTTTAGCTGGAAATTCAAACCAACACTAGGGTGATTTAGATTTCAAATGTAAAGCTTGTTTTGTTTTGTTTGTGGGAGGTCCTTTAGTTTGCTTCTGGCTATATTTGGTAGGATTACTTATATAATAGATTTTCTGTGGTAACAGTATCTCGTCCTTAGTTAGTTAGTAAACAATCGAACTACACTTTGTCTCCCCCATATACGCTCCATTCCCCTATTATCTTGACGTTTGGCATCTTACTAACATGAATATTTAATGATTTTATATATTTGCTTTTTTTTTCGTTTTTAACAAGTCGAAGCTTGATTTTTTACTGGCGTGAAAAATAAAGTATTATAGAAGTTTGTTTATTTTATTTTTTATTGGTTTAAGAGAAGAAATTGATTGATTGGAACCCCAAAAACACTTTTTTATGAAACATCTTTAGCAGTGTAGTGCACTAGAGAGAGTAGTTGTCTGTGGTTCCTTACTTGCCAAGGTAAAATGATGGTTTAAAAATAAAATATAACACTCTTAAATGGTTTGTTTTTTTTTTTTTTAACTTGTGGACGGCCGGGTGGGTACTGAAAAGGTTAGAGAAGAGAATATATGAGAAGAGGTATTAGTGAGAGGAGAATAGCCATTGACTTGAATTAATGTCGGTTTGCTATTGTTTTTATTTTGTGTTTATTTATATTGTGTGAAGAGGGTATAGGCGATGGAGAAAGAGGAGGTGACGAGAAGGAACAGGGAAAAATAATAAGGTCATATATTTTTGGTCCATTTTATTTCATTTTATTTGACCCTTATATTTTCATATTTAACAGCGTTGCGTTAATTAAAATGTTTTTTATATTGTTTGAGTGTTGTTTTTTTGTATCGTGGTACTGTTTTTCTGGTCGTGGTGTTGTGAGAGACAGAAGGTGTGATTTTGTGGGTGGTGGTTGATTGGTGTTTTGGTTCATTTTAATGGTTGTTTTTTTTTTTCTTTGGTTTTTTTTTTTTTTTTTTGTTTTTGTTTTTTTTTTTTTTTTTTTTTTTTTGTTTTTTTTTTTTTTTTATTTTTTTTTTTTTTTTGTTTGTTTGTTTTTTTTTGTTTTTTTTTTTTTTTTGTTTTTCTTTTTTGTTTTTTTTTGGTTAGTGTTTTTTGTTTTTTTTTTGTTGTTTTTTTTTGATTGTTTTTTTTTTTTCTTTTTTAAATTGCACTGAGGATATTTTTTGTTAATGTTCGCGCTCGCCTGCGGCTGTGTTTATTTGTTATTGTTGTAACAATTGCTTTATGTTTTGGGTGTCTATTGCAACATTCCAATTCACAATGTTCAGTTTAGGAATCTACATTATTGGTTGTTAGGTCTTGTAATAAATATTATCAATAAAAGGTTTTAGTAGTCAGTTTATTCTTCTAGTTATTTTTTTTAAACAAAACACTCACTTTAACATTTGTGTCATTCCTGTTTTCATTTTGTGGTATTGTGTTGGTCTTATAAACGTTTTGTTATAAATAATAATTCCTTAACCAAAGATCTTTTGCTTGCAATATGGTTTGATCCAGAACGCTGCATAAAATACTTAATTGTGAACTGGTCCTCCCTATTCATTTTCAAGCTGAGCTGTTTCCCATAATAGGCTCTAACAGTTGTTAGTCACGCTTCTGTTCACACACGCGCTTTTTTTCAGATCAAATATATATAGTGTATAGAGTACTTGCCATACAATACTGGTTCATTTCCCTTCTAGTGCCAAGCAAGCCATCTCACAAATGTTTACAGCTGTTTGATCAGAAAATTAGGGGGAGAAAAAGGTCTGTTTACATTCTCAAGTTTATAGGTATTGCTGTGCGTTTATTCTAAATTTTCTTATTTTATGGAATACTTTAGTATAGTTTACAACACATAATGCAATTGACGTTATAAAGAATATGAAATCCTTCTGTTGTACTCAAATAACCAAAGTTATTCTGGTAAGGAGAGGACCAAACTCCTCTTTAGGTCACCAAAGAAATTTTTACAACCTATGACATTCTAAAAGAGAGACCTTAACACAAACTTTTTTAAAACTAGAAGAAAAAACGGAACTTGTTGTAAAAAAAAAAAAAAAAAAATTTATAAAAAGCATTTTTTATTCATTATTTGCATAAAGCTTAATATGCATCATTGATTTGATGGATTACATGCCTATATTGTATATTATGCTATGTTTTAATACTTGATTTCTAGCACCCCCGCCCGCAGAGCACCCCCCCGCGCACACACCCCCCCCCATTTTTTTGTATTGTTTGTGTACCAGTTTCCCCAAAAATTAAATTAAAACAATTTTCAACGTTATTTTGCCAGACTAATGGATATTAATCTCCTTAGTTTTACATGGCGTTATTTGTTTATTACATAACATTTGTCTTCAAAACTAAGTTAACAATTACTGTTACAATAAATTTTAAGTAAAATTATATAGTAGTACTACATTTTTAGAGAAAAATGTTCATTTATAGGCGGTTTGTCAGATTTTCTTATTGTGACACAAACTTAATTTTGAAAACAAAAATGTAATTTCTCAGTACCAACCTTGACGCTAAACTAAGCTTGGCTTTCTTTATCAGCTCGTGTTGTCATACGACTTGCTTCCTCTTGTCAATTCAGACGGAAATAAATTTTTTCTTTCAACTAAGCCCTGATTTGTAACCTGGTCACTGAGGTACGAGCTCAGTGTTTTTCGCACCTTGAAATTATTGCAGGCATCGCAAAGAGAGACACCTACTTTTTAACTTTGTCAAGTATTACCAATGTCTTATTAATATGTTGCTAAGTAATCACACCTGGGAAAATCCCCAAAACTAGGCAATCCTTTTACTTCTGTAACAGAGCGGGCCTCGCGTCCTGGTTTGTGTGACGTTCATTTATTCATGATAGGGAAAGTGGAAGAAAGAGTTCTTAACCTACACACCCTTGAATGTGTCCAAGTCTATATAATATTATTACCCTTGTGGGCCAAAGTGTTTGGAAAAACAATTCTTAGTTCATTTTAGACATGTACAGTTTCGCTAGTTAATGTATTTCCTTTAAAAGTCATCCTTTTAAAATTCGGTTAGTGTGTAATTTAATTAATTTTTTGTTTCTTTATTTTTTTTATTTTATATTTTTTTAATGTATTAAATTTTTCTGATAATAATAACTATACTGTTATAGAAAGTATTTTTGTTTTAATGTTGTTAATTGATGGGATGTTTGATTTGTAGAATCGGAATTTTCTAAATGAGGGGGAAAATAAGGAAGAAAGAGATAAATACAAAAACTCAGATAAAGTGTTTTGAGTTTTGAACAAGTATGTCTTTTGAGACACATGATTCCGTCAATTTTATGAGGGATGTTGGCCCCATATTTAATTTCGTTCAATTTTCCTTAATATACCGTCACCAATTTTCAGTTTTGCATGGTTTTTGTTTCTTTTTTTTTTTTTGGTGTTTTTTTTTTTTTGTTTTTCTTTTTTTGTTGCCTTTGCATTGCATGCAATTTTAGGGGGGGCTCCCTCTATCTCTCGTTTTTCCATCTAATAGTGATGTTGTTGAATCTGTTTTTTTTTGTTTATGGATAACCAAAGTCTCGCCTCTCGTTCTTTGTGACATTTTTTTTTAAACGTGATCGTTTGATCTGCCCACCACTTATACGGTGGAAAATCTCTCCCCCCCCCCCTATCTATAAAGAAGGAAATAAACGAGGTTTTTGTGAATGTTTTAGGTTTTAGTCACAAATGTATACCAGTTTAGTTTGTTTCACTGTTTCATTGTAAGTTTAATGTGGTGATCGCTGTTTGCTTTGTAATCTTGTGTCTTTGTTGTTGTAATATATATATATATATTTTTCTATTTTCATGTTGACTTCAATTGATAAAATTCTCCAATATGTTATCTTAATGCTATCATCAAACTGCTATTATTCACTTCTAAGATTCCATTTTTAAGTACAATTGCCATGTAATAGTCACCTTAATTAATATACATGTATCTCTCTAGACAAATTGATCTCATCAACTGTAAATTTGAGGCCGTCATGCATATATACCACTATAAGTCAACCCACATAGGGGAAGGGAAGGAAGGATGGTGGTTTCTTATTGGCTATTTGAATTATTTAATAAAAAAAATAAGGATCAATGCAAATAGGAAATTCTCATAAGAGATTAATGTTTCCCTATATTAGTTTAGTTGTAAAGCTGAAGCAGATCAGAGTTATAGTAAACATACAGCAAGATTGTAGTGTTAGTAGTATTCAACGGTTTTTTATATTTAATTTAATTGTATCGTCTCTCAGTTTCATTATTTTTTTTTTATTTCTTTTTTTTTTTTTTTTTTTTTTTTTTTTAAAAATTCACTCGCCAGTTCACATGGTGCCTCTACCAGGCTTGTTGTCGCGTGAAATTTATTCAAGTGAGAGCTTGTGTGATAAGTATCCGTCCGTTTTTGTTTGGCTCAGTGGGGTAGGATTCAAACCTGGTACAAAGGCTTGTTCTTGCCCTCCGTTTAAAGTCCGAAACCAAGCTTTAGCACTGAGACACTCACTCAGGCAAATTTGTGATTGTCTTGTTACCTGTTGAAAATCTGGGACAAGAAAATCGAGAATATGATGTTGGCTAGGGAAAGAAAGAATAAGAAACCTGTGCCAATATATCTTGACAGATATAAGACCAAATCTAGAAGAAGCAACTTTGCCGTTGTGGAATACTTTCTTGACAAGAGTTCCTTGCCTGCTGATATACACACCTGGCTATGACTCCTGAGCATTTCAATAAGGCAATTGCAGTTCCAAATTAAATTATTTTTTTAAAGCTGAAGAGGGTTTGGTTCAGGAGAACAACAGCAAGAGGGGTTAGGTAAAAAAAAAACAAACAGGCTGTACTTAATAACTCGGCATTTCCTTCCATCAGATAGAGGTGACCGGCCAACTGTAGTGGAGTAGTGGTAGTCAGACAGAGTGGCATGGGACTGACCTGAAGAGATTAATGAATGGCCTCATATGTCAAAATGACACCATGGTTTTACATTTTTTGATCTAAACAACCTGGGAAGAAAAAGTAATTCCTGTAAAGAGAGTGACTTTCAATATGTATTATCCTCATAATGTTGTTACCTTATGAATTTAAAACATCTGCTATTCAATAGCACCCCAATATCCGCCCCAATTAATTACTTGTAGAGTAATTATTTGATTTTTTCTGAGAATTAACTACAGAGTTCAACCTAGTATTGGTAAAAATATTCTTGGAGACCTTGATTTAGATTTTGATTATTTGAAACATGTTTTTTTTTGTTTTCACAAGCACCCTAAAATAGATACAAAATGCAATTCAATTTTTTACTTCATTTTCATATAAATATTCACATACAACACTCTATTGGTTAACGGCGGGCACCTGGAAAAAAAAAGGGAAAGGAAAAATTTGGGTGCTTTACAATTTTATAACAATTGTCTGTACTATCTTCAACAATTCCTGCCAATCTTCAGGTACTTTGCAGTAAAACTGGGGAGGGAGTTGGTTTTACTTTTTTTCCTCTTCGTTAAATGTTTACGATCAGTCTGAGCTGCTGACATAATTGAAAAAAAATTTTTTAATTTTTTTTTTTTTTGTTTGTCTGGTTCAGCTATTGCATTATATAATATAAGCATAAAATTGGGGCTTCTTCTTTTGAGGAGTTTACTCATCCTATAGCTTAGGGGGGGGTCCCACCCGCCTCCCTTAATTTATATTTTTTTAAATCTCAGTGGTTAGTTTCAACTGTAGCTTTACAAGCGACTGTCTTACCCCAACCAACCAGACGACCCTGACACACTCTGCAATCAAACTGTACTTCTTTAATGAACAGGTGGCCTTTGTTTCTTTTATACTTTTTACACTAGATCTGTTATATAAGATTGGACTGCTAGTGTTAGGATATTAATTAACATTCTGTTTTACTATATTTAGACTATGATCTTTTGATTTTATGATTGGTTTTTTGCTGTTGGCTTTAGTGTCAGTGAGTAGGACCATTAATATTCTATCTTGATCTTTTGCAAGAGTAGGAAGGCAAACCAACAAAGTGGACATTTATGGGTGCAAGACTCCATCAGATTCAGACTCAATAACCACCATATATAACAATCTTACACCAATACTAGGTTTTTTAAATCTGACTTTCCTTTTTTATACTGTCTACTAGTTCTCTATTTCTTGGATGTATCCTGCTATGATTACCAGAAGTTTAGAATGGTCTATCCCAAGGAGGTTTACTTACAGTGCTTTTATTTTAAACTGCCCTGGAATGTGATCGGGACAAAGAACACTCTAGATGGGCCCCCCAGCCAAGATTAAAGTGTTTCTGCCAGTGAACCTCCGCTTCCTGGATCTGTCTCAGAGCTGCGCAGCTTCAGCCACGCAGCTCAGCTGACAGAGCTGTAAGGACTGGTCCTTCCTTACGCTCTCTTCCGCCTACCAAACTCCATCTAAATGTAGGCATGTTACACTGCTGATTCATTAAATATATGTTTAGTTTTTATTTTTATGTACATTTCAATTAATAACTCAATCACTAGTTAAACAGATTTATTCCAAAAGATAATATCAATTTATTAAAATACTAGCGCTCAGCGTATCGCTGATATAACATACATTGCTTACATACATTATGCTCTGACATAATGGATGTACACTCGTCGCACCTGAATATTCGTCCCCCTCCCGGTTAGGTATCATGTGACCTTCCCTCCTTTATTTGTTCTCTACTACAGACATTTATTAGGCTTCATGCGTCTCTTTTACGTCAGTCCCGATTTCACTGATTACATTACAGTATCTGTTACGCAGAAGAACTCAACTGAAAATAACTGATTAAATAAAAGACATCAAAAAACAATTAACTGAATGTCAATACAATTTTTTTAACGTTTACTGAGAATGGTTTTTTATGGTTTTACACTCGTTTCTTGTTAGGGTAATACCACTGGTGATGGTGTTGGGTTTTGTACCACTGTGACATGGTGTGGGTGATGCGTGGAGTAAAGTGCTAGGCCTGTTGTGAGACCGTAGTTTATAGGGTTAGGTTTTTGGTGCTTGTATTGACCACTTGTTCATACAGTCGGTGTTGACCCAACCGCCCTTACCATACACGTACATTGTAATTGATCTATTCCCCCTCCATACTATGTACAGCGTTGGCTGAGCTCCCCCCACCCACCCCCCCCCCCCCCCCCCACCACCCACCCCCCCCCCACCCACCTTCTTTATACACGTTCACCTGGTATTGACCAACCACTGTAGACCACTGTACACAATACTAGTGTACTTTACTTGTATGAAAGGGTGGGTGGGTCAATACCACAGTAGTGTTTGTGTCGGTGAGTAGTCCATATGCAGGGTGATTAACTCAAGGTGCCCTCAATTTGGATTATATTTGTGTACTTACTGTACTAATTATAAATAAAGGAAATTTTGTTTGTATTGTAATCAACAAATCAAGTATCGACCTGTTAGCTCAGTTGGGGTTCAACCTTGCACTAAGCAGCCCCATTGAACTCCTTGAATTAGCCATTGAACAACCTTGAATTAAACTGAAGCTAGCAATTCAGCTTGAGAGGAATCTGACAAAAATAATACATGAATAGCTAACTACGAGGCCTCTTGCTAGCCTAGCAGTAAGCACTTGTGCTACCAATACAGAAAGTCACAGGTTATAATCCCTGGAGGTCAACTTAAATTTGCCATAGGGGTTTGGACTGTTGTCGCTCAACAACGTATGAATGAATATAATGTTTAAAAATGCCACCGGGTACAGTAAAGAAAAAATATATTGGGCCAACTTGAACTTGACTACAACTCGTTTATTTTCTGTCATTTCAATTCCTAACAGTGGCATTACATTTTTACTGCATTAAAACTCTTTATTATTATTGATCTTAATCTAAGTTAAAATACATATTTTCCTGCTATTTGGACGTCATACATTAATTTAAAGTGGAAATCATAAGTAAGGGTTTTTAACTAAAAGATATTCATATTTTCTGAATGAACTATTGATAATCTGAATAATTTATTAGTATTTTTCTTCATCTTTCTCATAACAAAGGTGAAAAGTAAATACCCTTATGGGGAAATGTAAAACGAGTCCTGGTAATTCTAAAGTAGTACAGAATAAAACTTGTTTGTTTTGTCTTAATCTTAAATGTAAAACCTTTACTATTAAAAACGGATCCTCAAACTCATCTGCAGCCTCTCTCCGACTCTCCTCTCCTCCACTCAACCAGTAGTCTCACATACACATATGACAAGAATAAATGAAATGATGGCTGTAGCTATTATGAAACACTTCGCTCGCCCGGCTCAGTAATGAAGGAGCTGATTATTAATTTTTACAACCCTTGAATTTATTATTTGTATAAAATCAGTGATTCAAATAATCAAGAGATATTACAAGAACAATTTGAAAATGTAGATTATATCCTCAGATATCTCACCTCACTCCACCCGCCTATCCTTCCTCCTCTCTGCTGTAACGCTTCCCCTTCTCCAAAATACTACGGAAATCAATATAAACAAACCTTAAAGAACAGTTAATGAATAAAAGGTTCCAAAGAATTGGCACAAACCTTCCCACATTTTAAACACTAAAAAAAATCAAAACTTTGAAAATTGCCAGTTTGATTCCCAAATATGTTTTTTCCATATTTAAAAATCTAGTCAAGTTACAGACATGCTGTTTTTACTAAAATATTTTGAATTGTAATTTACATATTTTCTAAAAATTTAACCAAAATCTTTTGAGCCATTTTTGAGAAGATTCCATTATTGTATGCCCATAACAATAAAAAAAACTAAAATTTCAAAAAAGTGGAAAACCGGTATGGAGATATTGGCTAGATACACCTTCATACCAAATTTCATAAAAATTGATCCATCCATTTGGTCTCTGGTGAAGTGCACATATACACAGACAGATGTACATACGAAGTCCTCCAAAAATTAAAAAAAAAAAAAAAAAAAAAAAAAAAACTTTTTTGGGTTCAGGGGGCCCTAAAATGGGTTTTTAGACCATCACAATACTTTCTCTATGCTAACGCATATGGGAGCAAGTAAAAAACTATCAAAAGCAAACTAATCTTATATCTGTTATCAATATATCATCACATATGAGATCACATTAGTACCAGATTTAGTCTTACCTTTTTCCTCTACACCTACACTCTCTACACCATAATAATCCTTAAGCGCTAATCATCTCAAAATTAAAAACAACCTAAGAAAACTAAATTCTTCTGTAGATTTTGGAAAATCTAAACAACTAGCTACACCCTACACAAATACCCTTATGTTTAACACTAAATTCAAGAACAGATTTGTTTGTAACAATCCCTTGTCAAGGAGAAAATGATAAAGTAATGAATGTCAAAATGGTCAGGCTGAAGGAAAAACAATTTTAATAACTGCAGATAGCTAAGATAGACTTGTCCTGGTACCTCGGCCAAAAATTGAGGGACTCAAAAAACAACTCTGAGACAGGGTTGTTCACCTTTACGATTTGTGAATATAATTATAGGTGTAGAACAGATCATTAAATGAAAGAAACACTGAAGAAGAACTAACACAAGATGATGAGGATGTTCTGGCCATCAGTGTGGCACAAATGATGTGTCATTTAGTGTCAAAAAATGAGGTCCTTAGTCAGGGCATCCCCCATATATGTAGAGAGATAGCCCCCCCCCCTCCTGCTCTCTCTCCTCCTCCTCGCGCTATATAGTGCACTCCTCTCTCTGGTGATGAACTTATTGCGAATGCGTTCTTGCCCATCCCTCTTATTATAAGATAAAAAAAAGATATGGTGCACTAAATAAAGCGTTCATAAAGGCAGGCTTTCTTCTGCACTTTATTAAGATTATCTTACTGTTACCATAAGTTGATACCGTTACTAAGTGTTTGCGGAAAAAAGAATATTAGAATATAATAAGACATTTCAGCACTGACAAATAACTTTAATATGAACACGTGGGAGAGACGATAGATGGATGGATGGATGGATGGAGGGAAGAGGAGGAAGGGGGGGAATGGGCAGGGAGGGAGGGAGGGAGGGAAAGGAGTGAGAGAGAGAGAGAGAGAGAGACAGAGAGAGAGAGAGGAGAGGGGAGAGGGAGAGATTGTCTTTATTTAGCGAATTTCACATTATGGAATTTGCCTTGTATATATATTTTTTATTCTCTAAAAAATTTAAGTTACCTATCAAACAACAGAAAATACACACATATATAAACGCAAGAAATCTACAAAGTTTGAATTACAGCCAGTTAGACTTGAATAAACTATGAAAAAGTTACATTTTTATGGAAATTTAAACTTGTTTAATAAATTACAAGAAGGAGCTTGGGTAGTTAGTGCTGATTAGGTTTAAGTATGTAGTTAATAGCTTGGATAAATGAAAGCACTCTATTATGTCAAAATAAATACCTTGTCTTGTTGATATTAGTGTTATGAATTTTTAGACACCCTTCTATTCTTTTTGCTATTGTAATTTGTTGTTAAAATTAGTAGTTATGCTAATACTTAACTGATAAGTTGCAATTAGGCTTAGTTCATTGTAAAATTTGAATATTACTGATAAGTATTTGACAAAGTCGTTGCACATGTGAAAACTATGTTTTTTAAAAAGAAGATTAGGTTCTTTATTCTTTTATAATTATAGACCCTGTATTCAAACAAATTTAATAATACATTTCTTCAGCTTATTACATTGAGATTGGTTAAACTTACAAATCTGTTATGGAGATTATAAGAATTTTTCTAACTCAACGATGATGCTAACGTTGTGTAGTAATTACTACAAATATTTGATTATAGATTTTTTAACTCAGTTGTATTACAAACCTCTTATAACTTTTCTATCTGAAGCATTCAAGTGTTTCAGTAATAAACGTAATCATTGTTTTTGTAATAAGTATATGTTAAGAGAATGCATTCAACTACCAAGGAATAGGAGAAAAATTACACAAATAAATCATTTTAGGAATAGTTAACCAGTAATATCAATATCTTTTCATGTTATTTCAAAACATATTTTGACAATATACTATGAAAATTACTACAAAGCTTATCAATGAGTAGTATTACTAACCTGTAATTTTTATCAAGACTTTTGTTGCTAACCTCTCATGTTTTCCGTTCATCTTCCCATTCGATGGTTTTTCATCCCCAGTCACAATCCATTATTACTATCAGACTCACCTTCCCTCCTGATCCTGTTCGTTACGCCTGCATTTTAAGCGTTCAAGTCAAGCCACTTCTCTAAAGTCGACCGTGCTCTTGTAGTGGGGTCACAGTGCCTCTTGCCTCTCTTGCCCCCGGTCATATTGTTTTCGTACAAATGGAATGAATAAAAATTAAATGTTTCACGCCGTCTCACCTTTTCACTCTTTGGAAATTTATCGGAATCAAATTTTATTTTCGTTGTTGGCCTCTTGTTCTGTGACAAGAACATTAACATTGACGTTTTTCTCGCATCTTTTATAAAGTCCTCGGAAGCCGTTCAATCGCTGTGAGCAGTTGTTTTAAAGTAATTGAAGGGTACGTTATCATCTTTTATTATTTTGCAATGATTGTGTCTGTTCATGCTTCACTATAAAACTATCTTGTTCATCACTATCGCACTTATTCAAAAGTAGTGGTAGTTTTGATGAGTTTGAGGATGGCACCTGCGGACACAGCATCTGATATCGCACAGTTATTAATTTTCTGATCTATTTTAGGAATTCCAGAAGGTTCGTTTTTGCTATTTAACTTGTCTTTTAATGCATCATTCGTTTCTTTTAAATTACTATGACTCGGAGAAATATTTTTGCATAAACCATTGGGAACATGATTAAGCATCATTTTTAAAACGATTTTCAGTATCACAGTCCTGTAAAATAAAAATAACAATGCATTATCCCTCACACAAAGTTAATTGTCCCATTAGATTTCCATAATTTTGATGTCTTTGATTTTAATATTATTAACTCACTTGATTTTAATATTATTAACTCACTTCATTTCAAAATATTGATACTTATCAAGCATATCTTTTAGAAACACCATCAATTATACATGTTTTTTTTTTTTATTATTTCTATATCATATATTATTTTACAAAAATATGACTATACAAAAAATAATTTGAAAATTATATGCATTTATTTTTTGTGCAAAAAATAAATGTCCTTTTTTATAAAAACAGAGCATTTAAAATATATATAGCAGAAGTTAAACTGTAATAATTGTTAATTATGTCTTAAAATAAATATAAATAAGTACTGAAATATAAATATTACAAACAGCCTTACTTCATTCACAGACTACCAATACATATTGGTAATATGTACTGACTGTGTATTCTAACGGTATGAAACATAACTACTAATAATTTTTCAAATAGTTCTTCCCTTTTTAGTACTAATAAAAGTTTTGTTGCAGGAACTCTTTTTCCAAGTATGGTCTATTAATGACATTAAATGCTGACATCAATAACCACCAACGATTACTATTAAAAACTAATTATTTAATTATCCACCCAGTTAGGGGACCGAGCTTCAGGTATTGGATGGGTCGCTGGTGGCGGATAGCGGACGTTCCACCAGATATGGTGGACAGCTGCGAATAGGGGAAACCTGAATATGCAGTCCCGGACCGAGGCGGGCAGCATCTAGAGTGCGGGGTCACACTCAACAAAATCCACAAGAGCCCGAAGTTAGGGCTGTGTCATGGCTAGGAAGTGCCGCCATTAAATAAGCACTGCCCGTACTGGCCTTGTACGATAGAGTCTGTGCACAAAGGCTAGGAGAAGGAAACTCTGATGTAAAACCGAGGTTAGATCTAGGATCTTTGAGCTGTAGAGAAAGCAGCAAACCTAGGAGAAGGTGACCCTCTTAAAAACAGCTTGTTACGAAACACCTACACAATGCCTCGGATTTAGGACAGGTAAAACGGAACGGACCCCAGCGATCAAGAAGACTTTGCAGATTCGGAACTTGGAACATTAGAACTTTAGCAATACCGGGAGCATCGGACATTTTGTCAGTTAAACTACATAGTTACAATTTAGACCTAGTCGCCTTACAAGAGACCCGGTGGCCTTTGGCAGGCAAAATAAATCCTAAAAATTATATTATTTACTATAGTGGATGTGATACAGAGAGATACCAAAGAGGAGTGGGATTCGCTGTGAGCAAAATACTTGAAAATTCTGTGATATTTTTTGAAGCCAAAGGAGAAAGATTGTGCATTATTAGACTTAAGGGAAAATTTAAGAATATATCGATAATAAATGTATACGCACCAACAGAAGATGCAGATGACGAGGAAAAGGACAGTTTTTATGAACTGGTGGAAGAAGAGTGGAGAAAGTTACCAAATTATGACATTAAAATACTAATGGGGGATTTTAATGCAAAATTAGGAAAAGAATCTATATGGAAAGATGTTGCTGGAAAGGAAAGTCTACATGAAAACAGTAATGAAAATGGAGTAAGGTTAGTTACCCTTGCGGTGGCAGGAGAAATGAAAGTTATGAGCACGTCCTTCCCTAGGAAAGATATTCATAAAGCAACTTGGACCTCACCAAATGGTGTTACAAAGAACCAGATCGACCATGTTACTGATCAACTGTAGACACTCAAGAACTATCACAAAT
>JAQJVL010005920.1:0-32175 GCA_035578905.1 Stictocephala bisonia | reverse complement strand
TATTTAAGTCCCTCGTATATGGAAAACATGTCTTTAGTAATAATTTTCCGTTCAGGAACTAGTGCTTAGTCTGAGTGTAAGTCGTGCAAGTGCTTTGAATAGTGCAAGTTTACCTCGAGTATGTAACCAGTCTCAGATTCCTCCAGTACATTGGTAAAGACTAATGATTCTATCTCCTGTTTGGTTAGCCAAGTAAAGTCAGACCTCGATAAACTTTGGATCATGCTCATACCATACAGGTTATTACAGGCAAGGTAAATCAAGTAATTTGTGGGTTTAGTGATGTCGGGGGGGGTAGTTAAGGATTGTTAGCCTGGTCAAAGCAATTGGTATCATGGAGATACCGCTTCGGACACCAGACTCAACAAACAAGTGTTGGTCTATGTCTGTGGGTATGTCAAGTTTTACGACGGTCGTTTTCAACATGGCATACCATACCAAGCCAGGAAGTGAGTAAACTTTTGCATGGGTCAATATTGTAGTTTGTCATGCTAGTAATTCTGGAATTTTCAAAAATGTCAGCTAGTAGTAAAACGTCTGTCTGTGAGTACAAGTCATGTTACTGTTTCATTGAAGTTATGCCAAAGGTAGTCCACGCAGTCTGTGCATGCGCATAGTCTTCGTCAGACATGGGTGTTTCAGTCAAGTTGTTAAAGAAAGCCTCCGTAGGAGGAAGTTCAGTCTCGTGGAATTTGGATTCGTCCGTCATGTAAGCGTAGGGAACCACACATTTACGTAGTAGTAAGTCCAAATGTGTATCACCCATAACGCTATTCAAAATTTTAAAGTTTGAAGTAGCATCAGACTTTAGGTTTTTCACAAGTTCGTCCAAAGAAGTACTTAAAAAATGAAGCGAATCTAGGAAACGTAGTGACTCAAGGGTGACTGAAATGTACCACTCAATAGTTGTAGCGATACATGATAGTTTTTCTTTTTGGAATTTACCTAGCCCTTGAATCAAATGGTGGTGATAATAACCTTTGAGGTTTTGGAAAATACTGGAATAAGATCGGGAACTTTATAATTTAAATTGCAAGAATTGTGGCCCGCTGCCAAGAACTGGCCCGTTAAATGATCGTGATTAGCCACTTTGTCACCATTCAGTAGCTTAAGGCAAAGGTAGCAATCGGTAGAGTTTTGGAAACAAATTTTGTCTTGTGGAGACATTTTAATCGGAATATTCTTTTTAAGAATGGGTACGAGTTCTTTAGACTCGTTCATCAAACAATTTTGGAAAGTATCAACAACTTCTGAAACACTGTAAAAAACAGGTGTTTTTAAAGCTTTGATATTAATGTCAATAATTACGTAGCGAAAGCCTGATGGGATGTGAAGGGCGTGGTTTACTGTATTCGGTGTTGACGGACAAGTGACCAAAGGTTGTACAAAACGTTCAAGGTCACAGTAAATGGTAAATGGGATTTTGTGTGTAAGAGTGTATATTTTAAAGTACATGAAAGTTTCGTCCTCAGTAGGTAGTCTAGTATTTTGTGTTTTTTGAGGTGAACGCAAAGGTAAATGATTAGTGAATGTGTTGGGATTACAAGATCTCTGTAAACAGTAGTTACAGTAGTAGGAAGCAGGGTTGTATTTAGGCAAGTGAGATATCAGTCGGAACATGTTTGTAATCAAAGAGTAGTGAGAAGTCATCTCATTAGTCAAAAGTAACAAGTTAATGTGGTGAGTCCTGAACTTTTCTTTAGTAATTCTAATAAGATAGGTTTAGTCTATATCATAACAAAAAATATTTATTGATATGGAAGGATTTAATCATTCAGATTTATCAGGACCAGTTAATGTTACAGGATAGCTTATACCAGACATGTTTACATTACATTCCAACCATTTATATTAAGTAATTTTCCTATGTTTATCCAAGATATTACTGAGCAAGTACAGAGTAGAGAAAGCATTTATTATCATCATTTTTTTATTTACGATTCCTTGTCTTGAGTTAGGAATTTTTTAGGAGTGGGTAGGTAAGAAGAAGCGTGTAAAGGCTGACATTTAACAATGCAAAGATCTAAACGTAAGACATTTTCAAGTACCCACCTACTACCTTGACTTACCCATTTACCGACGCTTTCTAAAACTTTGCCAAAAACCTTCTCAATATTGAGTATCGATAGAATTGGAAGGTAGCAGAGGCCTAGTTTTACCGTGAAAGTAAGGCGAAGTGGAAATTCTTCGTTATTTACAAATTTGGTAAATTTAATTTGGACACAGAAATATACAATTAAATTCATCCAAGCCTGTTTCATTGCAAGTTTGATTTGGAAAGGATTTTATATTTATTTTTAATTAGAACCGCGTCTTTACTGCAAGTTGTAAACTTACGGCAAATGGTAACAAAGTTATCATTCAAAGCGAATGAGTAGAATTCCATGATTAGGTTTGGATACTACTAAATTTAGTTTAATAAAAATTGAGAGGATAGCGATCAAAATCGTTATTATTAATAAAACATTTAAAGGTAGTATAGGGTTTTTATATTTACTAAATAAATAATTATAGCATCACAGTATTATTTAACAGTATTTACTTAAAGAAAGGTACAGTAATAAAAACTCTAGTCAAATAGTTTTTTAATTAGCATAATACGTGTTGGTACATATATAGTACAAGTAAACGTCACACAACTCTAATTTATTACAATATAAGCACAAAATGCACAAATATATTACAATATAAGTACAAAATGCACGAATATTATGGTGATCGATTTCGGTGAACCACGCTCACCATAATATTCGTGCATTTTGTACTTTTATTGTAATATATTTGTGCATTTTATGCTTATCTTGTAATAAATTTGTGTTGAGTGACGTTTACTTGTACTAACTCTAGTCAATCAAATCAAAACGCAAGAGCACAGCAATAGTACCGGTACGTAAGTTCGGATCGAGTGCTAGAGAAAGATCTAAACATAAGAAGGATTAGAAGAAAAAAGGGGCCAATCAGACCGTAGTGTTTGAAAATAGTCGGTGTGCGCATGCGCCTCAAGGTCAATCATGATTGATTAAGTCAGCGACGTCTGTCGTAACAGGAAACCCACTAACATCCGGTCTGTGCAGCTGTTCCATAAAATCAGTATGAATATTTAGTAATATGTTCTAATTGAATTCTTAATAAGGACCAAATATGACATATAGAATATACATTTGTTACAGCGTATATATAATACAGTTGAATTAATTTAGCATAAAAATGGGGTTTTTTGAGGAGGAGAAATATCGACAGGGACTTAGTCATGAGTTCCGAACTTGACCACCATCTTAAATCTGAGAGACTAAGATACACAAAGATGTGCCTAGTTTTAAAGTAGTTAAATGTTTTGCCACCAGGTGTGATGCAACATTAACAATGGTTATAGTGTATATATATGAAATAACGCATTTACTATAGTATAAAAATGGGAATTAAGAGGGAAACTTGGGTAGCAGGGAATTCGGAGGGTAATTTGGGGAGGGAAAATTCCCACGGCGTTGGTAGTATCATTGATTTTATATACAAATAGATTTTTCATCCAATGCTAAATTTTGAGTCTCAAAATATCAGCTGTTTTTGTGGTCCATTGTGGAGTGCTAGTGTAGTTCCATGTAAATGTAATGCAGTTTAAACCAGCTTTGGTTATGGGCCACATTTACTAACAAAATTACTGCCACAAGCATTCCTATATGAGGGTTTATCTATTGTAGGTGTATATAATCAAGGGTAATACTCAGTCATGTGGCCCAAAATTGGCCGCCATCTTGAATCCGAGAACCAAAGATACCCGAAGGTTGGTCTCGTTCGCCCATATTTACCCTACTTGCTATGACTAGAGCGATATTTACACGCTAACTATGCATAAAAGTCCCAACAAATTGAAGACCTCAGGGGAAAAAAGAGGTAAGTCCAAATTTTGGTGTTTCCCGGGTAACAATGAAATACAATTTACAATACTTGATATTTTAACGTGGTTAGTTCGAATGGGGAAGAAAGAGGTTAGTATGGCAGTTATATGCATTTGAAAATATGAGGCTCAGGGGAAAAAGGAGGTAAGTCAGCTGTGCCATAGGGAAGAAAGAGGCAAGTCTGCTTGTTGTTATTGCATCACCTGACTGAACATCAGTTGCAGTTTGTCTGTCAACAAGGCTTGACCTAACCTCATTTCGTGCTAGATATCGAGCTTGTTGGAAAGTTTTTAAGTGTTTTAATTGTTACATCTGTGCGTGATTATTGTTTTAAATACGTGCAAAATGTCTGAGGATGATGATGGTGGCCAGTGTTTTAGTTTGCAGAAAAAACGGAAAGGTTTAGGTCGAGTTCGTGATGCCAGCAAGAAACTCAGGGCTCAGTCACATGAGGTAGGAGATGACTGTTCTTGTTCAAATAAATGTTTTGAGCGCATTTCCTCAGATGAAAGAAATATTTTAATTAAACAATTTAACGAGCTAGGGGAATGGAAAAACCAAACCGATCATACGGCTGGACTCATTAGTATTAAACTGATTAAAACAAGAAAACCCAGAAAACCTGAGGAGGAAGCAAATTAAATTTAAGGAAAGAAATTTTTGGTTATAAGATAAGACTTATTCGTAATGAAAAGCCAGCTGAAATTGACGTTTGTCAAAAGGCCTTTCGATCCATGCATGGTATATCCAAAAAGAGACTAGAGAACATCCAGAAGGGCTTGACATGTACTGGTATGGCACCACACGACATGAGAGGTAAGCACCACAACCGACCACATAAACTATCAGAAGAAACTAAACTCTGTGTAGAAAACCAAATTCGCTCCTTTCAGGGCCGTATGTGTCATTATAGCCTTGAAAAGTCCAAGAAAACTTACCTTCCTGAGGACCTCAATGTTCCAAAAATGCATCAACTTTATAAAGAGGCTTACCCGTTGAATCCCATTTCACTTGAATCGTACAGACAAATTCTGAATAAAAAGTTCAACATTTCTTTCGGCTACCCGAGAAGCGATACTTGTGGTTTATGTGACGAGTTCACAACTAAGTTGAAATCTTTAAACATTGAAAAGAAAAATTGCTCCATTGTTAATGAACAACAATTCAATGACATTGAAAACAAAATTAAAAAATTAGAAACAGATCACAAGGTACATAAAATGAAAGCAAATACATTTTACGAAAGGAAAAGAAAATCAAAATTGAGAAGTAGAAAAAATGATGAATTTGAAAGTTTGACTATGGACTTTCAGAAGAACTTACCAACCCCTAACATAACGACAAACGTTGTTTATTATAAGAGACAACTGTCCATGTATTCCTTTAACATCCATAGGCTTTCAGACAATGATGTGTACATTTATGCTTACCCAGAAATATCAGGGCATAAAGGATGTAATGAGGTAGTGTCCTTTCTTGACCATTACATTACCAATGTGCTGAGCCCTAATGTTACACAATTGGAAATATTTTGCGACTCCTGCGGAGGGCAAAATAAAAATTATACATTGATTAGGTACTGTCACTATTTGGTATGTTATCTGAAAAGACTGAAATCACTGAAACTAACATTTCCTATCGTAGGTCACTCCTATATGGAATGTGATAAAGATGTTGGGTTGGTGAATACTAAGCTCCGAACAGAAATTCCAAATGATTGGCTGACAGTTTTCAAAGAATCTCGTACAAAGCCTGCACCTTTCAACGTGGTCAATGTTGAGACAGATATGATCAGAGACTGGACAAACTTTTTAAAACCATTTTATTTGGACAAATGTGCATTTGCCACTCGACCGATAAGGGAACTTCGAGTTGAGCAAGATCATAGACGACTTGTGTACCACAGAGATACCTTCAATGGTTCATGGTTTAGCTCTGTAGTTATTCCATCAATGGAAAACCAAAAGAAAACAAGAAAAAGGAGAGTTGAAAATGAAAACCAATAATCTAATTTAACCATGGGTCCTTTACTAGAAGGTGAATTCTACTCTCCACCAACTGCATATGAAGGTAAGATTTTGTTTTATGTAAAGATGTGTGCTTGTGTGCGAGTATGATTAACTTTTTAATTGATTATTATTTTGCTGTGTTAAGAAATCTGCAATACAAACTGACAAATTTAGTTTGTTAAAGTTTCAAAAACAAAATTCAGCTGTTTTGTTACAGATAATTTTCTGCCAATATCTAAAGAGAAGTATGCAGATCTTCAAGAGCTGGCTAAATTTTGTAGTCCGGAGGCGCAGACCTTCTACAAGCATCTTCCAGTGAAGCAGTGATGTACAAAGTCAAGTAAGAAATATTAATACAAATTTTAATTCAAATTATACACAAAACAGTAAATAAAAATGTAGTAAACAATGTCCATTGTTTTCAGGTTAGGTCATGTCCTTAACCAATGGGTCAGGTGGATCGCCAGATGATTCAAAACTACTCTAGTTATTTAATAATACACAGGAAATATTTGTTTTGTAATATTTTTTATTTAATAATATTAAATAAGATTATTAAACTACTAACTTGTGCTGTTATTTTTCGCTACCCCCTTTTTCCCTTTATTATAGGTTAGTTACCTCCTATTTCCCCAAATTTGTTGGTAGTATAAAACTAAATTATTTTTATTTTTTCAAAATAAAATATATGTTGTATTAGTAACTCTCAAACCATGACAAAAATATACAGTGTTATATTGTAAAATATATTTGTTTGGTGTAAACTATGTACTGGAAACGATAACATGAGTTTAATGTTTAAAAAGGGCACACTGAAAAGTTACCGAACGTGGACTTGCCCCCTTTTTCCCCTGAGGTCTTCAATTGTTATATTTTTAAAATAATTCAACTTTTATGTCGACGCTTTCAAGGTCAAATTAACAATGACTTTAAGCCAGGTCTTTGAGAATCGTTAAAAATTAACTAAATATCAACATGTAAAAATATTATTCAACTTTTAGTGATAGTTACGCCATTGTAAATAATGTATCCTAAACTCAATTATTTGACGCATTTGTCTTGTCAATATAACAGTATTACCTGGACCTAAGGTTGTCACATTTTATAGTAGTTACAACAGTCAGTGGGTAGTTTGTAACTATATATTAAAATAAAATAGTACTTAAGTATCACTATAAAATTGACAGTCACAGTTATTTGTTTAAAGAATAGACAATAATAGAAGTTTGTTTACTTTCATAGGGAATTTAAGACATACAATAATAAAATTGTATCGTTTGTAATAACAGTTTTGATAGTATTGCTCACCCCAGTTTCCTTAATTCAATATAACCTTTCTCAGAAGTTAGGTTTCACATCATCTTTATATGGAGAAGCTTGGTTTATGTCTATTACACACAGTTCCATCAAATGTAAAAAACCAATATTGTATATTGAAAGTAGTATTTACAATAACTTACACGTTATATACTCGTAAATTATCATTTATTTTTACAAGAACATTTGTTTGGGAAACTGTTTATAGATGATCGGTTGAGGTGTGAACTCTAAGAGCGTTACGTATAAACCCATTACATCGCACGAAGAGATAACCAACTGTTTAAATGTTTCAAGAAGATTAGTTAGTTGTAGGCCTTGTGAACGTCACGTATATACTCATTACATCGAACGAAGAGATAGCCAACTGTTTAAGTATTTGCAAAAGATCGGTTGAGGTGTGAGATCTGAGAACGTCACGTATAGGCTAAACCCATTACATCGCACGAAGAAATAACCAACTGTTTAACTGTTTGTAGAAGATCAGTTGAGGTGTGATACCTGAAAAAGTCACGTATAAACCCATGACATCACACGAAGAAATAACAACTGTTTAACTGTTTCTAGAAGATCAGTTGAGGTGTGACGTCTGAGAGCGTCACGAATATACCCATCGCAAGAAGAGAAAACCTACTGTTTAAGTATTTATAGACGATCGGTTGAGGTGTGAGCTTAGAGAGCGTCACGTATAAACCCATTACATCGCACGAAGAGATAACCAAAGAAGACTGGTTGAGGTGTAAGGTCTGAGAGCGTCATGTATAATACCATTACATCGCACGAAGAAATAACAACTGTTTAACTGTTTGTAGAAGATCATTAGAGGTGTGAGCCTTGTGAACGTAACGTATAAACCCATTACGTCACACGAAGAGCTAACCTACTGCTTAACATTTTGTAGAAGATCAGTAGAGGTGTGAGCCTTGTGAACGTAACGTATAACCCATTACGTCGCACGAAGAGCTAACCTACTGCTTAACATTTTGTAGAATACCAGTAGAGGTGTGAGCCTTGTGAACGTAACGTATAACCCATTACGTCGCACGAAGAACTAACCTACTGCTTAACATTTTGTAGAATATCAGTAGAGGTGTGAGCCTTGTGAACGTAACGTATAACCCATTACATCACACGAAGAAATAACAACTGTTTAACTATTTGTAGAAGATCAGTAGAGGTGTGAGCCTTGTGAACGTAACGTATAACCATTGATTTTACTATATAAAGAGATACTCCATCCATATGGGAGAGTTGTGGCGAGGCCCCAAAACTGTTTTGAGGCCCCACGCTGCGCTGCGCATAGCCCTATTTCCTCTCTCTCTCTCGCACGCTCTTCCATCTCTCTCTCTCACTTCCCTCCTCTTAACCCACTCTCCCATTCTCCAGACAGCCGCCCCGCCCTCTCCTTCCTCAGGTCCCACACACAAACAACGTCCTGCTTAGAGAATTGTTTACGTTATTCCATATGGCCAACGTTTATCCGGGTTCTCTGTTTTTATATTTGCTTGCATCTCTTCCGAATAATAAAGAATACTGTGTTGATACTATTACAGTAAAACTCAGTGTAACATTCATATTGAATAAAGAAATATTTATAACTGAATAAATTAAAACACCGTATTAATTTATATGATTAACACGCCATGTATTTTTAAATAGACACACTTGAATAGACCGCTAACTTATCGGCAATGCTGGCGATAATTACTGCTGATTTAAGTAAACATTTTCATATTATATAGCCCATCTGAAAAATCTTTATTTATTGCATTTTAACCATCGATTAGGTGATTAAATCGACTGTTGTACTCAATCATTAGTTTTTTCATATGCGGTAATTGATTAAAAAATAAATTGTTTTCAAATCCAATCAATGACTCTCCTTTTAATTATGAAATTAATCTGCAAATATTCCAGGAATATATTATAGCCTATAGTGAAATATTAAAAAATGTGACATTATTTATTTCTTTGACAAAATAAACATTGAAATAGGCCTATGATATTTATATAGAATAATACTGGGCAAAATATAAAACCCAAATGAGATTCAAATTGCATGATAGGGTTAGAACAAATCATAACAAAACCACTAATTTACTTCTATACAAGATAAAATAGCTTTCATCTTATGGCCTGATTCAGACAATCTGTGTATAGGCATTTAATTTAAAATAGCATTATTTTTAATTTTATTATATACATATGTTTTATTATTACTATCTGTAACATTAACATATTATTTGGTTCCAAGTAATTGCATGATTGTTTGTAAAATATTTCATTGTTTGGTGAATGGTCAGTTTTTATTTTTTTCGGAATCATGAAGAGTTGTGACTCTATTATTACTTCTTGAGAAAAACCATCTCAATGTCAATTGCAATTGGTTAGGAAATATTATCGCGATAGAATATAACTAGAATACTGATTATTTAGATTCAATTTTCATTATTTTAATCAGGTTGTGAAATTATTGTAAATTTTGTTTATGTCCCCCTTTAAAAAATACCGATTTATAACATTGATTGAATCAGACCATTGTAAAACGTATGTTTAAGGCGAATATAATTAAAGTTAACACATCTTTTTTCATACTATTATTTTACTAGATGCGAAAGTATGGATAAACTGCAATTTATTTATATTTTCAATTTCTCTGGAAAAGACACTCTGGAATTACACTGGTAACACTTCACAAGTAGCGTGACCAGCAATAACATAAGAAATAACTAATTTTAAGTAACCACAGTCTAAATAATAACAAAATTAACTATAACCGCACTCTGTGGTTAATTATAACAATTCGAATATGACTTATTTACACAACTGAGAATGAACAGAACAAACAATGCCAAGAACTAACAAAACTATACAAACAAATAACTACTACAGTTACAGTGGTGATGTCCCACCCTCCCACCCACACATGTACATTGGTGATGTCCCACCCTCCCACCCACACATGTACATTGGTGATGTCCCACCTGCCCACCCATACACGTACAGTGGTAATGTCCCACCCATACACGTACGGTGATATCCACCCACCCGCCCGCCCATACACGTACAGTGATATCAGCCCACCCGCCCACCCATACACGTACAGTGATATTGACCCACCCTCCCGCCTTTACACGAACATTGGTATTGACCCACCCGCCCACCCATACACAAACATTGGTATTGACCCACCCACCCTCCTACACACAAACATTGGTATTGATACCACTGTACGTGTATGGGTGGGCGGGTGAGTTAATACCACTGTACGTGTATGGGTGGGTGGGTGGGTCAATACCACTGTATGTAATGCCACTTGCACCTGTATGGTAGGGTGGGTGAGTACTATGTGCACTATAAGGTTTAAGTACAGTGTATGTAAAGTTTTTTATGTTAATTATAATTAAGGAAACGCGCACACGCACAGCTGCGTATTAATTCATTGTGTTATTTTGATTATTAATTATTACTGGAATTGTAAATAACGAACTATTTTAATCGTTCTAAGGTTAATTCGTTAGTGCCACGAATCTGCCATGAACTTTATACTATTACAATAATAATAATAATAATAAACAATAATATAGTTAAAAAATAATACGTAAATTTGGGTTTTGCGCATATTTTGAACTGTAATAGTATGGTTTCAAATTGAAACAATTATATATATCGTATTAATGATAAGCATACACTTTCAAATTAGATAAATTAATCCTAAGTAGAAGAACAGGGACCTTTTTTTAATAACCAAACACTTCAACTCTAGAACTGTGGGGAGTAATATAGGCTGTACATGTTTAAAAATTATTGTAATTTAATAGTAACTTATTATATTATATTAGTAACTTATATTAAGTATACTTATATTAAACATCTGCGGTTAAAAAGATGACTAAAAGTCAAACAACTTATATTATTTACACTTATTTAGCTACACATTAGATTAATTAGGATATAGTATTACGGTGATCACTTAACTTAAATCACTAATGAGAGTTAGGCGAGGGTCCAATAACAAAACGTGCGAGCTGTACTTAAAACGTTACAGGAAAAACAAAGGATATGCGATGATTGTTAGTCTAGTACCGTACACCAAAATAATAAATATTAATAAAAATATTTCCATTTTATTGTTTTTTTTTTTTTTTTTTATCCAACTCAAGCCCAAAATCAATTCAGATATTGTCACACTTTAGTTGTTATAGAAAAATGAAATCCTGATTTTGTCATCTTGGAAACAAGTTCAGCTGATAGAGATAATTATTATATTTTACCAATAACCAAGAAAATATAAGCACAGAATATAAGCAGATATGTGCTTATTTTGTAGTATAAGTTTGGTGCTATTCGGAATCAGACCAGTGAAAATTCAACTTATTTTTGGCGGATTGTGATATTTACGGAAATATTTCTATAGCACAGCTTGAGGTCATAAGTTGCATTTTTGAGCGGCCAAGACTGGACAGAGTACCTGAGATCGGTATTGCGCGCAACTCGAGTACTGGTTTGGGGCCTTCTTGGGACATCGCAATTAACGCAGCTAGGATTGCGCGCAGCTCGTTAACGGCCAGAGAGTGAGGTAGGCCTATTACACGATTTTCGGCAACGCGACTGAAGAACTGAATTGTGTGCAAGTATGTTTTTTCTTTTTCATTTTATGACTCCGCCACTATTTATGAAATCATCAATACAGCAAATATTTTTTCTTTATCTCCATCTCATTATATCAAATAAAAAGAAAAAAATGCCAATCCTGGTATAGACTAAAATAGGTTTACTTTACTTTCCGTCAAACAGTTCACAGCGTGTGATGGTGATAACAACTACATGTTTCGCAGTGAATACGGACGGCATCTTCAGGTTAAAGAAAACAAATAAGTCCAAGTGGGACGCGTCACAAATTAATTAAAACTTAACAAACACACTTCACACACGAGGAAAACAACGAATATTAAAACTTTCGGTAGGCCTACCACACACATTTCCCTGTTCACGGCGTGACCCGGAAGCAGATTTTAATATTGTGGTATTTATGACAAATAGTTCAATTTACTTTTAAACAAAAAGGAATATTCATTTATAGTTAAAAATACAACAATAATTATACAATGCAATATTGACAAGAAGCTTTAATTACTTGATAAAAATGAATAATGATTTCAATAATATAAAGGGTTAATTCTAGTATTAAATGTGAACTATATGACAGATGATAAGTTAATGAATAATTAAATTGTTATAAATTATTTCTGATACTTCTAATAACGCATCCTCAGATGACTTTCCTTTGATAAAACCGAATTGACGTGGATTAAGAAAATTTAACTTAGATAAATAACAATGGAGTCTTTTAATCATTGTTTTTTTCAAAACCCTTAGAGAATACAGCTAACAAGCTGATAGTTATTATGTTATCTAGTTTATAGAGTTATTGTCCTTCATAATAGGTACCACTGAACTTAACTTCAGGCTCTCAGGAAAAATGCCTTTGATAAAACTACTGTTTATTAAGTGAACTAAAACTGGTGCAATCTCATCAATTATATTTTTCAGTACATGTACATTAATTTGGTCAGAGCCAGTTAATTTTTTATTTTTTAAAAGCTTAACAATACTCTTAATTTCATTTAAATCTGTTGGAGTTATAAGGAATGAATGTTGATAGTAAATACGTAAAGGTGGAAGGGTATTGGAATGTACAACGTCTGGACGGCTAGACTGGATTGTGATAAGGTGATTATTTATCTTAACAATGATGGAAGGCTCACGCATAACTTCGCCGTTTGGCAATTCACTTAGCTCAACTATTTTCTTTGAAAACCCACTTGTCAAGTTATTTATTACCTTCCACTGCTCAGATACATCACCTTTACAGTTTTCTAATAATGTTCAATAATAATTTTTTTTGTAAAATTGATCACATTATTTAATTCATTAGTACATTTTGCAAAATAATTTTGAAAAACTGTCATATGGTATATTCGTAGAAATTTTATATAATTTTTAATGTCTCTCAAATTTATATAAAATTTTTGGTGTTATCCAGGGACTTAACAATTATTTAGCCTTTAACAATTTACAATTACCACCATTTTCTTGCTACTTCTAAATATACAATGTACCGGGTCGTTTTGACCGGTACATTTCGGTTTTTTTTCGTTGTCTGCCAGGCTGCCTGAGATCGCTCACGCTCTGCGTTCCGCGTACTTTGGTAGCCGTTGGCCCAGTTCCGTTTCGTTCCGTGTTCCAGCAGCTTCGGTCAAGTTGGCCTGTCTGTTCACTTGTTCTTTGCAGCGTCGTCAAGTCATGGTTGCCGGCTGAAAGGTTCCCAAAACGTAAGTGTTCTTTTGTAATTTCTAATATTTAATCACCCTTTTGGTGAAAAAACTTTTGTTTCATTGAAAATATTAATCGGGCTTAGTTGTGTTTTCAGGGTTTTGTTAAATTTGTGTTCTTTGTCTAGATGTTTCTCAGACTAGGTTAAAGCCATGTGCTTCCATGTTACTTTTTACCGTTAATTACCGTTAATGCTTTTTATATCTGCCTTTATTTTCAATTGTAATTCTGTATAATGTTTATTGAGCCTTTTTACAGTTGTAGTTACCGATTTATCATATTTTTTGTTCATTGACAATAACCTAGCCTATCTTTAGCTTTTCATGTTAATTCCTATTGTGCATGTTTCCATAGCCTAGGGTTCAGTTTGTCATTTTTAGTTCATATACGCAATTTATTCTTTGGTAATTTGTTAACTTGTAATTGGTTAAATTGTAAGTTGTTAAATATTCCATAGCCTAAAGTTAATCTTTCACTGTCTTGTTGCTCCAATCATGTATAAGTTTGTCTCTTCATGTTAAGTTTGGCGAAATCATGCACACTTATATTTAGTTGTTATGTGTTATTTTTGTAAAAGGGTTTGGCTGTTCTATTTTTAATGTGCTGTGGTCTGGTTGCAGTCCAGGGTCCTTGAGTGGGACTTTCAGTCCTCAGCCTGCCGTCCGGGGATTGCCGACCATTCTGCACTGCTAGCCTGGCCTGAGGACCATGTTGAAGCATAGAGTCGCCTGCTACCCGCTCTACTTCTTGGTGGTAGAAGTCTTCAGTCCTCAGGTCAGTTCGTTCCATCTTTTTTCCCGGCGGCTGAGCTGGGGGTTTTGCTGTTTAAATATTTGTAAAAAAAAAAAAAGGGCAGTGAAATATAAAAAAAAAGAAGAAAAGAAAATGTTGGTGGAACTTTTTATGTGGCCTAGGCCTAAAACTTAAACTGGAACAGTGATTTGATGAAACAGCCATGGGGACTTATATTTTTTTTTATTAAAGAGAGAAAAACTTTAAAATACACAAAGATTTTTTTGATGTTAATTTTTATTTATATTTATTGTTATTTAGTTTAAGTAGTTTATTTTGTTGTTAGATATTTTAGAGTTTATATTTGTTAGGTCTCCATTGTTAAAGTATGTTATTTATTTATTTATTATGTTTAGGCCTAGTGATCGTTATTGATTTTTTGTGGTTGTTAATTGTATTATAGATGTCTTGAAGTGCATTTTTACTCGAACGGTACCGTGTTATATTTTCTTTTAAATTTTTTAATTTTTAAACTCACCAAAAGGGGATTATTGTGCTTTTAGTTAATTCAATTCGGAGCTGCCCAGGGATGCCGGCTTACTCCCTGGCCTCGGTGGAATCAAGGGATATGTGGGCTAAATTGCCGGTTTAATTGTTGTTTTCCAGACGTTTTCTAAATTTTCACTTTTATTTGGGGTTATCTAAACTTGTTTCTAAGTTTGTCACCTTTTAAATTTTGTTAATAAATTTTCCTTACGTTTTGGGAGTCTCAGGCCAAACTGCAGATAGGCCATACAAAAAATTGATTGTTAAGTTTTGGTATTTGTGGAGTTTGTTGTTTCTGTAGTTTCTGTGTTGTATCTTGTTAATTTAGTGTTTATGGTTATTGATTTAAGTGCTAATTATATTGGGGCCTTCTGCCCGTTAATATTGTGGCCTTCTGCCGTTTTGGTTTAATTATTATTTGAAAATAAAACTAGTTTTGCTCAGCTGCCGAGTGTTATTTTGACCCTCCAACTGCCACCCGTGATCCCATCGCTCGACTTGTTTTGAGCCATCCCCCCGGTTGGCACGCTTTCCAGCTTTGGTGGGGGGGGGATGGGTCTCAATTGGTAGCAGAGCGTGGTTGCCTAAAAAAAAAAAAAAAAACTCGGTTGTTGACGGTGGGTGTTTCCCTGTTAGTAGGTCATGGTTGGCCGACCTACCGTCAAGGTGTCTTGGTATTGTAAAAAAAAAAAAAAAAAAAAAAAAAAAAAAAAAAAATAATAAATAAAAATTATTTAAAAAGCAAAACAATTAGAAAATCCTAATAAATAATTTAACTAAAAAAAAAAAAAAAAAAAAAAAAAAAAAAAAAAAAAAAACTTAGGCAATCCGCTTGGTTACGTTGTTGAATGGGTTTCATGGGTGGATTGGAGTGGTCGGCAGTGGCTCGGTAGGCTGAGGGTTTAGTTCGTCTTGGACCCTGGAGTTGTCGTTTTTTGTGTATATTGTTGAGAATTGTTGCGTTAGAGATGGCCTATCTGCAGAATGTTGCGCTCCTAGTCAAGGAGGAGTTGATTTTCGAGTTGAGGTCGCGTGGGGTGACTCCGGAGGGTGATGTTTTGAATCTCCGGAGGTTGCTGCGGGAGCAGTTGTCCGCGGGTACGGCGGTGGATTGGTCTGACCTGCTGGAGGTTGGGGATGAGTTGGGGGTTTGTAAACGTAAGGTGGAAGATTGGGAAGGGGTGTTAGAGGATTTGCAGTTTGAACCTCCAGTGGGTCGTGACCGGGCCTGCCGTCTTGCACGTCTGGGGCATCTGCTTGCCCGTTTGAGGCTGGTCAACCGGGCGCCGGGGTTGGAACCGTCGGAGAGGGCGTGGATCTTGGAGAGTGTATCTAGGCTTGAGGAGATTTTTCAGGCACTCTCCGGGTCCACGACTCCTACGGGTCTGGGTCAGCGGCCTGCTTTCGCGCTTTCGCCTAACGTGTCGAGGCCGCAGGCTGAGACAACGGTTTTCACTGTGCCTGAGGCTCCTTCTGAGCCTGCAGGCGTTTCTGTTGAGGTTGCTTGTGGTTCGGCTCCAGCTGCCGTTCCGTCGGCTCCTGTGGGTTCACCTGCTCTTCTGCAGCTGAGCTACCACAAGCTGCCTAACCCTCTCACGCCCATGATCCAGAATCTCCCTGTGATCGATGGGATGGATCCTGAGGAGCTTCTCAAGTTTCTGGTGGCCTTTCTCAGACTTAGTGAGATGCCCGGCATGCAGGCTGGGGACTTGCTTCGTCTGGTTTTCCCTTATTGCAGAGGTCCCGTTGGGGAGTTGCTGAGTTCTGTCTTGGCCAGTGATGCCTCGGTGGACTCGTTCCATCGAGAGTTACTTTCGTCATTTCTTCCCTTTCGACTCAGGGAGAGGATGGTCATGGACAGATTTTATCGGTCGCAGGGTAGGGGCGAGTCTCTGGCAGCCTATGTTTCTTCAGTCAAGGAAGCTCGTCAAGCGTTGCGCCTCACCCTTTCTGAAGCTGACACCGTTCGTGTCATCCTGGATGGCATTTCTCCAGAAGAACGGTGCAGATTGGGTTTTGCTGGTGTTCCTTCTACTTTTCGGGAGCTGCATCAGCTGTGCATTGTTTCGCGCAGCGTGCAGTTCTCAGACCAGCAAGGGAGGGATTCTGAGAGTCATCGTGCTCTCCCCACCCGTCGACCGGCTATGTCTGTAGGTGTGAGTCAGCCAGTGGAGGGTCGTGGTTCTCGGCCTCCGGTTGTGTGCTTTGCTTGTGGCCAACCTGGTCACATTCGACGTGACTGTCCACGTGCTCGAGG
Organism: Stictocephala bisonia; assembly: GCA_035578905.1. NCBI lineage: Eukaryota > Metazoa > Arthropoda > Insecta > Hemiptera > Membracidae > Stictocephala > Stictocephala bisonia. The sequence continues at coordinate 15,082 of JAQJVL010005920.1, read as the reverse complement.
TCGTGGGGCGGGAAACGCTCAGCGCGGGGGGTTGCCTCCACAGTAGCTCCCCGCGTTGTTGCGACTGACCGTGGCCATTTGCCTCTGACGCGTGCCCATCGCAGGAGCGTCGGGGATGTTTCGGGCCTTGCTGGCATGGCTTCCCTGGGACTTAGGGCGGTCACCTCGGTGTGTCCTGGCGTTTTTGTTTCTTTTGGTGGTACGGTGTGTCGAGCCCTTCTTGATTCTGGTTCGGCATGCAGTATCATCAGCCTTTCTCTTTTTGAGTCCCTTGACGCCTTAGGACTTGTCAGGCACACCGAGCCTTCTTCTATTACTTGCTGGACGGCATCCCAAACTCCTCTACCCATACTTCTAAAGGCGTCATTACATTTTAAAATTGAAGGATTTTCCTGGAGGTGGGGTTTTCTTGTTGCCAAGGACCTGGCGGTTTCTTGTATCCTAGGGGCAGACTTCATTTCTAAGAGTGGTATGGTGCTTGACCTCCAGAAGCGCCAGATATTTTTCAAGTTTAATCGGCGAGTTTTGGTGCCTCTAGTAGGTGATTCTGACTGCCCTCCTGCAGTCAGAGAGGTGGGTTGTGAGCCCGAACAACCCAAGGTGGATCCAGTTGGTCATCTCCCCCCTGAGCAGGCGGAGGCCATTAGGAGGCTGTGTTTGCGGTTTCCTGATGTGCTTACGGCTGAGCTTGGGGTCACTTCTCTTCTGGAGTATGAGATCCACCTCACCGATTCTCAGCCAGTTAGAAGTCATCCGTACAAACTTGCTCCCCCAAAGATGGAGGTTATGAGGGCTATGATTGAGGATCTTCTGAGCAAGGGTGTGATTGAACCGTCTCGTTCTGCTTATGCCAGTCCAGCTTTTCTTGTGCCCAAGCCTAATGGTAAGTCTAGGCTTGTGATGGATTATCGGAGGCTCAACGCTAAGGTCGCTATTGACTCGGTACCTCTGCCTGATTTGCATTCTGCGTTTGATTGGTTCGGTAAGGCTAAGTTTTTCAGTGTGTTTGATTTGAACCAGGCCTACCATCAGATTCCATTGAAGAAGGAATCACGGCCTATGACTAGCTTCTGTGTTCCCTGGAATCTTTACCAGTTCACTAGGGTTCCTATGGGTCTTGCTGTGGGTGCCCAGACTCTTACTCGGCTGCTTGATTCCATCTTCCATGATGTGAAGTTCAAGTTTGTCTTCAATTACCTAGACGATCTTCTTGTCTACAGTGAGACTTTCGGGGAACACATGCAACATCTGGAGGAAGTTCTTAGTCGCCTCAAATCAGCTGGCCTTACCGTCAATCCAGAGAAAGTCACTTTTGCTCGTCCTGAGATTTCTTTTCTGGGTCATCTTATCTCTTCTCGAGGCGTCTGCATAGATCCTGCGAGGACCCAGGGCATTCGGGATTTTCCTCCTCCCAGAGATGCCAAGGGGATTGCCCGTTTTGTGGGGATGGTGAATTTTTACCGTCGCTTCATCCCTAACGGGGCCGAGCTTGCTGCCCCGTTGAACGAGCTGCGAAAGAAAGGTGTCCCTTTTGTGTGGGGCCAAGCTCAGCAGACTGCCTTTGATGCTCTCAAGGAGGCTATCATGCAACCTCCTGTCCTGCGGATGCCTGATTTTAGTAGAGAATTTATTCTTCAGACTGATGCCTCCTCCTCCGCCATTGCTGCTGTTCTTTCTCAGGAGTTTGATGGGGTCAGGCAGCCCATCGCTTTTGCTTCGAGGACGTTGTCTCACCAGGAAAGGAAAGCTTCTTCCATCTATGAGTTAGAGTGTCTGGCTGTTGTCTTTGGTACGGACAAGTTTCGGCGTTTCTTGGAACACGCTGAGTTCTTGCTGGAGACGGACAATCAGGCACTGTCTTGGCTTCTTGCCCATCCCCGACAGCTCGGGAAAATTGGTCGCTGGGTGGTCAAAATTTCTGCTTTTAAGTTCCGAGTCCAACATCTTAGGGGTACCCAGAATGTCATCGCGGATGCTCTTTCCCGCATGTACCACGAACCCAGTGATCCACCGACTGAGGCTGTTGCTCAGTGTGGTGCTGTTCTTCTGGATTTTCCTCTGGCTTTTGACGACCTACTGTCCCATCAACAGAAAGATCCTGAGCTGTCAGTCATCTTAGGTGAGCTTCAAGAGGGAGGTGCCCACCCTCCCTATTTTCTGTCCAAAGGGGTACTCTGTTGCCGTCCTCGACAGAGGGGTGAACCCCGTGTAGTGCTGCCTAGTCATCTAGTACCGATGGTCTTTCAATATTATCACTCTTCTCTTGTGGGTGGTCATCTTGGCATTCATAAGACCATCGCTAAGATTCGTAGGTACTTCATCTGGAAGGGTATGGACCGGGATGTTGCTGGCAGAGTGCGGGCTTGTCACCTGTGCTCTCTCAGCAAGCCTAGTCAGAATGCAAGGTTAGGGTTGTTATCTTCTGAGGTGGCCGAGCGTCCTTTTGAGAAGGTGTTCATCGACTACGTGGGTCCTTTTCCCCGTAGCAAGTCAGGTAGCTCCTACCTACTTGTTTGTGTGGATGCTTTCTCGAAGTTCGTTTGGCTTTTCCCACTTCGGAGTGCCACGGCTAAGCTCACCATCCGTGCTCTCCAGTCCCAACTCTTCCAGCACTTTGGTGTGCCTTCCACTCTTGTGTCCGACAACGGTAGCCAGTTTACCTCCCATGAGTTTCGTAGGTTCTGTTTTGGCAATGGTATCAGGCATGTGACTACCTCTCCGTATTACCCACAGCCTTCTCATGCAGAGCGGTTCAACCGCAATCTTCGGTCTGCCCTTATTTCCTTCCATGCTGAGAAGCAGAACACCTGGGATGAGAGTCTCTCTTGGCTCCAGCTTGCTTTTAACTCTTCTAAGCATGAGAGTCACAATGCCACTCCCTTCGAAATTCTACATGGCTACCCTCCTAACAACCCTTTGTCCAACTTGTGGAGGTTAGAGGATCTTCTACCTACGCCAGGTGCCACTGACGTAGTGTCCACGTGGCGGGCTGCTCGGCGCAACCTGCTACGTGCTAGAGAGAGAGTGAGGAGGAGGTATGATAAGGGTCGCACTCCTAACCCTTTTCAGGTTGGAGATCTGGTTCTTTGTCAGGCTCACCCGGTCAGTTCGGCCGCGGAACGAAGAGCTGCCAAGTTGTGCTATCGGTGGTCTGGTCCCCACCGCATCGACAGGTTTTTGTCACCGGTGACTGCTCTGCTGGTTGATCCCCAGTCAGGCAGGGTGTTCAGGAAAGCCCATGTGTCCCAGCTTAAGGCTTTCCGGGGAACGGTTGATCCAGGAGTTGGTGTTCCTGGGGGTTTCTTGGGGCAAAGAGATTGATCACCTCTGCGCCCTAGGTGGCTGTTCTGAGAGAGTCTCCTTTCTCTCTTTTCTGGTCGGGCCCGACCGTCAGGGTAGTTCGCTCCCTGTTTGAGGGGTTTCCCCTCTTAGATTCTCTTTGGCGTCCTTGGAGCACCACTCTTTGGAGGTTCTTCTTCTTCTGTTTGGTTCCCTGAGGTACCGAGTTCTCCCCTGCCTGGGTGTGTTGAGGTTTTGCAGAGGGAGGTTGTACCGGGTCGTTTTGACCGGTACATTTCGGTTTTTTTTCGTTGTCTGCCAGGCTGCCTGAGATCGCTCACGCTCTGCGTTCCGCGTACTTTGGTAGCCGTTGGCCCAGTTCCGTTTCGTTCCGTGTTCCAGCAGCTTCGGTCAGGTTGGCCTGTCTGTTCACTTGTTCTTTGCAGCGTCGTCAAGTCATGGTTGCCGGCTGAAAGGTTCCCAAAACGTAAGTGTTCTTTTGTAATTTCTAATATTTAATCACCCTTTTGGTGAAAAAACTTTTGTTTCATTGAAAATATTAATCGGGCTTAGTTGTGTTTTCAGGGTTTTGTTAAATTTGTGTTCTTTGTCTAGATGTTTCTCAGACTAGGTTAAAGCCATGTGCTTCCATGTTACTTTTTACCGTTAATTACCGTTAATGCTTTTTATATCTGCCTTTATTTTCAATTGTAATTCTGTATGATGTTTATTGAGCCTTTTTACAGTTGTAGTTACCGATTTATCATATTTTTTGTTCATTGACAATAACCTAGCCTATCTTTAGCTTTTCATGTTAATTCCTATTGTGCATGTTTCCATAGCCTAGTGTTCAGTTTGTCATTTTTAGTTCATATACGCAATTTATTCTTTGGTAATTTGTTAACTTGTAATTGGTTAAATTGTAAGTTGTTAAATATTCCATAGCCTAAAGTTAATCTTTCACTGTCTTGTTGCTCCAATCATGTATAAGTTTGTCTCTTCATGTTAAGTTTGGCGAAATCATGCACACTTATATTTAGTTGTTATGTGTTATTTTTGTAAAAGGGTTTGGCTGTTCTATTTTTAATGTGCTGTGGTCTGGTTGCAGTCCAGGGTCCTTGAGTGGGACTTTCAGTCCTCAGCCTGCCGTCCGGGGATTGCCGACCATTCTGCACTGCTAGCCTGGCCTGAGGACCATGTTGAAGCATAGAGTCGCCTGCTACCCGCTCTACTTCTTGGTGGTAGAAGTCTTCAGTCCTCAGGTCAGTTCGTTCCATCTTTTTTCCCGGCGGCTGAGCTGGGGGTTTTGCTGTTTAAATATTTGTAAAAAAAAAAAAAAAAGGGCAGTGAAATATAAAAAAAAAGAAGAAAAGAAAATGTTGGTGGAACTTTTTATGTGGCCTAGGCCTAAAACTTAAACTGGAACAGTGATTTGATGAAACAGCCATGGGGACTTATATTTTTTTTTATTAAAGAGAGAAAAACTTTAAAATACACAAAGATTTTTTTGATGTTAATTTTTATTTATATTTATTGTTATTTAGTTTAAGTAGTTTATTTTGTTGTTAGATATTTTAGAGTTTATATTTGTTAGGTCTCCATTGTTAAAGTATGTTATTTATTTATTTATTATGTTTAGGCCTAGTGATCGTTATTGATTTTTTGTGGTTGTTAATTGTATTATAGATGTCTTGAAGTGCATTTTTACTCGAACGGTACCGTGTTATATTTTCTTTTAAATTGTTTAATTTTTAAACTCACCAAAAGGGGATTATTGTGCTTTTAGTTAATTCAATTCGGAGCTGCCCAGGGATGCCGGCTTACTCCCTGGCCTCGGTGGAATCAAGGGATATGTGGGCTAAATTGCCGGTTTAATTGTTGTTTTCCAGACGTTTTCTAAATTTTCACTTTTATTTGGGGTTATCTAAATTTGTTTCTAAGTTTGTCACCTTTTAAATTTTGTTAATAAATTTTCCTTACGTTTTGGGAGTCTCAGGCCAAACTGCAGATAGGCCATACAAAAAATTGATTGTTAAGTTTTGGTATTTGTGGAGTTTGTTGTTTCTGTAGTTTCTGTGTTGTATCTTGTTAATTTAGTGTTTATGGTTATTGATTTAAGTGCTAATTATATTGGGGCCTTCTGCCCGTTAATATTGTGGCCTTCTGCCGTTTTGGTTTAATTATTATTTGAAAATAAAACTAGTTTTGCTCAGCTGCCGAGTGTTATTTTGACCCTCCAACTGCCACCCGTGATCCCATCGCTCGACTTGTTTTGAGCCATCCCCCCGGTTGGCACGCTTTCCAGCTTTGGTGGGGGGGGGGATGGGTCTCAACAATTACTTAAAATATCAATAAACTTATACAAACAGTATTTACATCATTTTAGGTAATGTATAATGTTTTAACTAAACATCTGTAACACACTGTTATTTACATTGACAAAATAACAAAAAAAGTCCCCTAACATTTTTCATATTCACAAACCCCTAAGGCCTAAATAAACGATCGCGATTCCTTTCCGTGTAAGACAAACCACAGCAAGGAATAATATCCCACTTTGACCCACTATCAAGGCCAATCGGCGACAGTACAGGTGGAGTGGCGACAGTAGACAAGTACTTCCGGATGAGCGTCTCGATAGAAAGAGAGAGAGAATGGGAGAATGAGAGGGAGTGATTAGTTCCTTTACTGCTCACAGGTTGTGCAACCGAACAGTCGAAACTGGAGGTAATTTCGACCTCTTTAACTTGATTGACGACAGGTTGCAGCACGGTCGCTCCCATTTTCCGTGCCTCAATATTTAACATTGGATGGAACTATCTTCTATGTATAGTAAAATCAATGGTATAACCCATTACGTCGTACGAAGAGCTAACCTACTGCTTAACATTTTGTAGAATATCAGTAGAGGTGTGAGCCTTGTGAACGTAACGTATAACCCATTACGTCGTACGAAGAGCTCACCTACTGTTTAACATTTTGTAGAAGATCAGTTTGGGTGTGAGCCTTGTGAGCGTCACGTAATAACACATTACATCACACGAAGAGATAACCAACGGTTTAAGAGTTTGTAGATCGGTTGATGTGTGAGCTTGTGAGTATCACGTATGAACCCATTACATCGCACGAAGAGGTCACCAACTATTTATCTGTTCGTAGAAGATCGGGTGACGTGTTATCCTTGTGAGCGTCACGAATAAACCCATTACATCGTTCGAAGAAATAACCAACTTTTTAACAGTTTGTTGAAGATTATTTGAAATGTGGGCCTTGTAAGCATCACGTTTAAACTCATTAAATCACATGAAGAGTTAAAGAACAGTTTGTAGAAGGTCGGTTGAGGTGTGAGGATTAAAAGCGTCATGTATAAACTATTACATCGCTTGAAGAGATAACCAACTGTTTGACTGTTTGTAGAAGATCAGTTGAGGTGTCAGCCTTGTCAGTGTCACGATTGAACCCAATACGTCGCACGAAGAGATAACCAACGGTTTAAGTGTTTGTAAAAGAATAGTTGAGGTGTGAGCCTTGTGAGCGTCACGTATAAACCCATTACATCGCACGAAGAAATAACTAACAGATTACGTGTTTGTAGAAAATCGCGTGAGGTGTGAGCCCTGAGAGCGTCACGAATAAACTCATTACATCGCACGAAGAGATAACCAACTGTTTAAGTATTTGCAGAAGATCGAATGAGGTGTGAAATCTAAGAACGTCATGTATAAACCGATTACATCGCACGAAGAAATAACTAGCTATTTAAGAATATTATTTGAGGTGTGAGCCCAGTGAGAGACACGTATTAACCCATTACATCGCACGAAGATATAAACAACAGTTTACGTGTTTGTAGAAGATCGGTTGAAACGTGAGACCTGAGAACGTCACGTATAAACCCATTACATCGCACGAAGAGATAATCAGCTGTTTAACTGTTTGTAAAAGATCATTTGAGGGGTGAACCTTGTGAGCGACTCGTCTAAACCCATCACATCGCAGGAAGAATTAAACAACTGTTTAACTGTTTGTAGAAGATCAGTAGGGGTATGAGCCTTGTGAGCGTCACGTATATTTATTTTATTTATTTATTTTTTAAAATATTAAATAAAATAAATATAAACCCATTACATAGCACGAAGAGATAACAATGTGATTGTAGAAGATTAGTTGATGTGTGAGCCTTGTGAGCGTCACTTATAAACCCATTACATCACACGAAGAGAAAACCAACGGTTTAAATGTTTGTAGAAGATCAGTTGAGATGTGAGCCTTGTGAGCGTCACGTATAAACTCATTACATTATACGAATAGATAATCAGCTGTTTAACTGTTTGTAAAAGAAAAGTTAAGGTGTGATTCTTTATAGCGTCACGTATAAACCGGTTTAGATCACCATGATAGGTGGTTATTTTTGTTAATTGTTTTAGAATTAAGAGTTTTCTGGTTCCATTTATTAATTAGTTTACTTATTAAATTTGGTTGATACCATTATATTATTTACAGAAGTCTTTTTGATAATGTTGGGTTAATATTGATACTCTTTTTCTGTAAGAGGGGCGTTCAGTAGTCATCCTGAGGGACGCTGCTAATTTGTGTGATGACGGATGATTGGAGGTAAAGTTTGCGAATTATTAGATCTGTTGATGTAGGTTTACGATAAATCTTGCATTGGTGTTTGTTACCTTCTTTGGTTATAGTAAGGCCAAGAAAGTTTATGCTGTTAGAGTTTTCTATTTCAGTAGTAAATTTTAAGTTAGTATTAATTTTCTTGAGAAAGATTTCTAATATATCTACTTGGCTTTTATTTCTATTGAATGGATATAGGATATCATCAGCGTATCTATGGTAATATCTAATTTTTTTGGCGTAAGGTTTTATTTCTGAAATAAAAAAGTGTTTATTTTCAATATAATTTAGAAAAATGATGCTAAAAAGAGGAGATCCCATGAAAAATAATCAATTATCTTGACAGTAAATTTTACTGTTACACTGAAAGTAATTTTGTTTAAGAGTGGTTCTAGATAAGTTGAAGATTTCTTGAATTTTCTTGTTGTCTAATTGATTTTGTTGAATTAAGTTTTCTTCAAGGATAGTTAAACTTTGTTGTACAAGGATATTTATTTATAAATATTTAATGCCAATTGAAATCAGGCATTATTATTTTACATAAACCTAAACCTATGTAAAAAATTATGTAATCTAGTGAATATATGAATATTTTATATTTGGTTTTTACCTATGTTTAAACATTTTACAGTGACAAAAAATTGACTCTAAAACAAATAATATACTTAATGTATTTTTATTCGATTAAACATCATTTTATGATATTTTTGTACTATTATAAAATAATGTCAACTTATATGAATTTGTTACTTAAGGAAGATTTTTGATAACATATGTATACAGGTTGTTCCCAAATTACGTTCCAAGACTTCAGGTTATGATTCGTTGGGTAAAAATAAGTAAAAAGGTTCCTATACATATAGGTTCTAATATCCCTCGCTTTTCATATATCGGCCATTTACGTATTTTCACTAAATGATGAGTTATTTCATAACTTCTTACAATACAGAGCTAAAATTTGGAATGAAGGTACCTGTTATGCTTTCTTCAAGATTGTGATATTATTAATTTATTATGTTCAATATTTTCAGAATGGTAGCACTTAAAAACTTTTAATTGTAAATTGCACAAAAACGCGTAATCTTAGTAAAAATGCTCTATAAATAAAAAAGTTTCAAAATGTAATAAAAAATGTAACAAGACCTAATTGAATAAAATCTATTCATAAATAAAGGGGAACCACCAATTTAGGCAATACGATGTATGTTCTGTTTCATTATATTAGACATTGAATTGGTAGTGTCAAATGTAATCCATATCAGCTGATGAAGTAAATGTTAAACAGCTGATATTTTATAATTTTCATTACAGATTACTCATTGTTGACAAATTAGATTACGAAATGTAAATAGTTTTTGTGTATTCTAGTAGAATAATTGTTGTTTCATAACTGGTATTAAGCACAAAGAAACTTAATTAAACTATTTGAACACCAGTAATGGAACAACAATTATTGTAGTAGAACTCACAAAAAGTATTCACATACCATAATCTAATTTGTCAACAATGGGCAATCTGTAATGAAAATGATAAATTATCAGCTGTTTAATATTTACTTCATCAGCTGATATGGAATGCATCAATTGACACCAGCAGTTCAATGCCTAATAAAATGAAACAGAGCATACATTGTATTGCTTAAACTGGTGTTACTCCTTTATTTATGAAAGAATTTTATTCAATTTGGTCTTGTTAGATTTGTTATTACATTTTGCAACTTATTATATACATTACATTCATAAGCATTAAACTAGCTCACTTTATTTACAATACATAATGTAAACATCAAAATAAGATAAAATAAAACAATGCTGAATAGATCAGCTTTTAAATATGACATATATGTTACCGGACAAACCCGATTTTAGGACAAACTAGTTTGGACTAGGATGATCTAGTTTTTCCTGACCGCCCTAGAATAAACTAGTTTGGCCTTTTTTTCCCCAGGCTAAACTAGTTGGGCCTAATAGCGTTAGGATAAACTAGTTTAGCCTGGTTGAACACAGTTTATCTATGATAATGTTTCCCAACATTGCTTAAATTACTTAAGCGTATTTTTTGACAAATGTAGGTTTATTAAAAATAACAATAAAATTATTTAGATTGGTTTTAATTACGATTTTTGCAAATAGGCATATTTTATATTATTCTAAGTTATATCCATTTAAAAAATATAACAATAACTAAAACAGCATAATTGTATGTAAATTAATTCTTATATATCCAGTCGTAAAATAGTTAAATTAAATAATTATTTAAAAACCCACACTGTTTTAGTTTTTGAGGGCAATAAATAAATTATAATTTTGCTTGCTCTAAGTTGGGAATAAAAAATAGACATAAAATTGATGCCTTCACCCTACTCCGGCCGTGTCAAGGTCAAAAGACACTGGCAGCTATCTGAGCTGTCGCCGTCAGTGTGTCACCAAACACCGAGATTTCAGTGACCGATCAGAACGATGTCACCGATCGTTTTGGAAGTAGATGTTTGGGTACCCAACCATGTCCAGGTCCAATTTCAATTCAGTGACAAGCGAATCGGTGACAAGCACCGTGCGCATGCGTGATTCACAGTAGCGTAGTTCATTCGATATCCACTTATAGCAGTGCAAGCTGTACTGAATTCCTGTCACTGGTATTTCTCACTTTCTGTACCAGTGACTATCGGTGACAAGCAAATACCAGTGACAAAGTCACCGGTACGTAAATATCGCCCATCCCTACAGTCAGTCAGTATCCGGGGTGCGTGGAGTGCGAATCTGAGTGCGTCTTAGTTGTTATTTGGTTGTTTGTTGTGCTTTGCACCGTGCTTTGGAGTGTGTCGTGTGTGAATATTGAATATCGTGTGTGAGCTAAAAGAGTGGTACAAGTAACGTTTACTTAAGTAGGTGGGACTATGGAGGAAGATTCTGTTAGTGGTGTGCATAGCCAGAAAGAATGGAGAGAAAGGTTCATGACTAAAGTTCTACAAAGCGAAAACGAGAAATCAACTCATTTCAACGTATTGACAAAAGATAAGTACCAACAACTTATAAATGAAGTCGAAACTGCTGCAAACACAGATAAGAAGACCCCGTTGCAGCAGAGACGCCTGAAACGATTTAGTGTAATTGACATTGGAGAGGTAAAAAAATTGGTGGCGGCCGGTGAGAGAAACGGAGACATCAAGTACTATCTCACGGTAGATGAACTGTACGATGTTATCGATGCTGCTCACGTGGCAGTTGGTCACGGTGGCCGCGATAGAATGCTAGCCGAAACGTCAAAGAAATATGCCAATATTACAAAGGAAGAAATACAGCTTTATTTGTCAATGTGCCAAGTATGTCACATGAAAAAAACCAAAAAGAAACGAGGTTTAGTCTCAAAACCAATTTTACATTCGGAAATGAATAGTAGGTGCTAAGTCAATCTTATCGATTTTCAGACTCAACCAGATAATAAATTTAAGTTTATAATGGTTTACCAAGATCACTTAACAAAATTTGTTTTGCTTCGTCCATTGCAAAGCAAAAGAGCTGAGGAAGTTGCCTACCAACTGAATGATATCTTTTTAACTTTAGGAGCCCCGTGTATTCTACAGTCTGACAATGGAAGGTTCTCGAAGGTCTTTGAAAGGGTTTTCCTCTCCAGGCTACTGTCGTTCCTCGAGCGCAATAGTCTTCTTTCGTCCCATCAATATGGGTTTACCAAAAACAAATCGACTGTTGATGCTGTAAATGCTTTCGTATCTGCGACAGCTCAGGCTCTTGATGGTGGTAAACCATCAGTCGGCATGTTCTTCGATTTACGAAAGGCATTCGACATGGTAGACCATAAAATACTGCAAGAAAAAATCAGTTCTATGGGTATTAGGGGTAAAGCCCATTCGTGGATCTGCTCCTATCTCAGTGGTAGAACTCAGCAGGTAAAAATGCCTTTTACTGACTCAGGGAACTGTGAACAGTGGACCACCTCTTCTACGGAACTGGGTCCTGCGGGGGTTCCTCAGGGTTCGGTTTTGGGGCCTGTATTGTTTCTTATATTCATAAATGATCTTCCCTTAGGAGTGGGTGATCAACTAACAGAGATTTGCCTATTTGCTGACGACACTTCTTTGTCCATTTCAGCTGCCGACCGGACAGACATTATCGTTAAGGCATATGAAAAGGTAAATGTACTCCTTCAGTGGTTCAGTTCAAATAAAATGGTTATTAATAGTGATAAAACGCAAATAATTGATTTCCGAATAAATAAAAGCGAAGATGCTAATCCACTTACATTCTTCATAGGAGACTCAGAAATTAATACCACCTCCACAACGAAATTTCTTGGAGTGCAAATAGACCAACATCTTCGCTTCAAAGAACACATAAACCAGGTTAGCAAGCGTCTAAGCTCTGGGGTCTTCATTCTCAGAAACATATCATCATACCTGGACGCTAGTGTGGGATTGGCTGCTTACTATAGGGTAATTTTTCCGTTCTTAAACTACGCTGTGGAGGTATGGGGCTATGAAAACTTCAGAACTAAATTTATATTCAGACTCCAGAAAAGAGCGATTAGGACCATCTTTAAGAAACCCTTCCGCTTTTCATGTAAGCCACTTTTTCAGGAGCACAATATTCTAACATTTCCATCTCTTTACATCTTAAAATCAATCTTGTTTGTCCGTAAAAATATAAAGCTTTTCCAATCCAATAGCAAAATCACACACACTTACAATCTTCGCTCAAAACACAACATCAGTTTACCGCCTCATAAAACAAGCTTCTATGGGAGACAAGTTTCATGCAGTGGGGTCAAGCTCTTCAACTCACTACCGGACTCATTAAAATCTGAAAGAGACGTGGTCAGATTCGAAAAAAATATGAGAGAAGTAATGCTGCGGGGCGCTTTTTACAGTGTTCCGGAATTTTTGTCAATGTCATTGGTTCCTTAATTGCAGGTAACTTCTTTTGTTAGAAGTAGTAATAATATTGTTTTAAAATCTATGATTACTGTTATACTTATGGTTATTTTTATTGTTTTATAGATGATTGACGCTATTATGCAACTGTTTGTGTTGTTTATTTAAAATAAAGATGATTTGATTTGATTTGATTTGAGGGGAATTTGTTAATAAAGTTATTTCTGAAGTAACACAGTTGTGGCCAGAGTTGAAAATTGTGCATGGTAAACCTCGGCACAGCCAAAGTCAGGGCTCAGTTGAAAGAGCCAATCAAGACATCGAAAACATGCTCGCATCTTGGATGGCTGATAACAAGACAACAAAGTGGTCGGAGGGGTTACGGTATGTACAATTCATGAAGAACAGAGCTTTCCATTCTGGTATTAAACAATCCCCTTATAAAGCTATGTTTGGCATGGATCCTAGAGTCGGACTCTCTACTTCATATCTGCCCTCTGAAATTTTGAAAGATATAAATGATGAGGAAGATCTTACAAAGGTTATAAACAATGACCTAACTCCTGCAAGTGAAACAGCTGATGATAGCTTAATGGAAGAAGATGAAAATATGGTTCAGCCCCATACCTCAACTGACAATAAAATAAAACATTCAAGAAAAACCACTGCTGAAGGTCTAAGAAAGCAAGAAAAAAAAAAAAAAAAAAAAATGAAATCACACAGTGATAAGTCACATCCACCAGCCAATATTGGAGATAACGTCATGATACCCATTCCCGATGTGGACAAGTCTAAGGTTGACCTAAGGAATATCATTGGCGTTGTTATTGATATCACTGATGAGGGGCTGTATAAAATTGGAACGAAACATGGAATTCTTCAAAGACTCTATTGCAGGTAGGCCTACGTTTAATTTATTTAGTATATTATATTAATTGCATTTTTAATTGGGCTTAAAAATTTGTTTAGTGCAAAATATAGTTTTAAAAACGTTTTTTAAACCCGTGTTTGCTCTCACAATTTTACCCACAACGTCCATAATTTTTACCAGAATTCAATGACTTTTTCATTAAAACAAGCCTAAAAATAAGTTTACAATAAGGTTACAAATATTAAAAGTTTACATAATTGTTTATCAAGAATACAATTTGCGGAATTTTTTCAGAACCCAGTTTGACGTGAGCGCCCAAAGATTCATTACTGAAAATGACGTGAATATGGAGAATGAGATTTCTTTGAGAACGGCAGCAACAAAACATTCCATTGGTAGCGGTCAAGGATTTGTAAAATGTTCGTGTAAAACAGTCTGCAAAACAAATAGATGCCTTTGCAAAAAGAAAAATTTACTGTGCAATTCTAAATGTCATTCCAGTTTGTCATGTAACAATAAGTAAACAATAAATACGTTTAGTTTTGTTCCTCAGAATATCGAGATGTTAATTATTCATTACCCTTAAACTTTTTATGATACTCTAGTAATAGTTTGAACACACTAGTTTGGCCTGGTCTAAAGCAGGCAAATCTGGTTTATCCTAACGCCACCCGGCCAAACCAGTTCAGCCTGTAATCAATAAGGCCAAACTAGTTTATCCTAGGGCGGTCAGGAAAAACTAGATCATCCTAGTCCAAACTAGTTTGTCCTAAAATCGGGTTTGTCCGGTAACTTATATATCGGTGGTCCCCTCCTTAAAGTTTCGTGCACAGCATCTGGTCAATGTGCCGTCTCTAAGGTTGACCATTATCCATTCTAACGTAGTAATGAAGGTTGCCGTCTTTAGATTACACTGTACCAAACGCCCACTTTTCTTTGTCCAAAAAAGTCCTAACTTGCACGAGGTCACCATGCTTAAAACTTCGCATTATTCCTTTAGGACATTTTACTTCATGATTTTTCCGAGGCTTCAGCAAACTTAGATAAGTGCGGATCTTCCTGCTAAACATAAGGAAATACGCACAATTTCTAGTCGACTTAGGAGCTTGGCTGATCTGCATTAGAAATCGATGTAATATTTCTACCAAAGTACCAGGTTCAGATTCCATACACTTTAACAATTTCTTTATGATTTGTGTAAACGTTCAACCTGGCCATTAGATGAGGGATGGTACGGCGCAATAGTTTTATCTATAATCCCACATTTTTCAAGGACATTTGTGAACTCAAAGGAAGTAAACGCGCCCATAATCAGAGACTAAGAGATCTGATAAACCAAAAGAGGAAAATATTTTTCACAACTCTTTAACTGTCCAAGATGCAGTTGTACATTTCGTAGGTACAACTTCTACCCAATT
>JAQJVL010005919.1:0-32163 GCA_035578905.1 Stictocephala bisonia | reverse complement strand
AAAAAAAGAGAATCAGTCAAACTAAAAAAGTTACAAAGACTACACTCGTCCATCTACATTCATCACACTCAGTAGCCCCTCGAATTCGCCCATATTTCTATGATTGGCGTTTTAAAAATGAATAGTGAATCCGTAATTTTAAATAAATAACAAAATTAAAAAAAAACACTTTAAACTGATTAGAATACATCTAGATGGATTCTGTAAAATTATTAATATGTTGTATTCCAGTAATAGATACAACATACACTACAGAATACGGTGTATTTTAAGAGTTCTTAGTAATGTGTGGGTAAGCTAACCTCAACCCTCCAGGTGGGAATCCAGTTAATTAGTGGTTTGTAGTTTGTCACTCCATGTTTGTTCATGTGGTGATTGGTTATATGTGGTATTCACTGTGGTGATGCAGGGTGTATCTGAACTCTCTGATAACCTCTCTTTGTTGTTGTTACTGGTTCATTTAGACCCACAAATATCAAATTTAAAGTATTAAAAACATCTTGGTTATCCTTCCAGCCACCATTTTGTTTTTTTTTTCACTTTTAAATTTATATCTAACTAAGTGTATTGACCTGTAATTTTGAATGGCCTTTTATAACATAGGACCATTCAAAATTGTTTGTACTTTCTCAGTAAGAAGGCAATGGCTGCAATTTTTCGAACTCAACTACCGACACTGGTAGGTCAGGAATAAAAACTTAGGTTAAATTATATTCTTATAATGCTAATTTGCTATAATAACATTTAAAATAATTAAAAAACCTGTAACAAAATAGGGACATCGTTTACATTGCCTCAGAGGAACCAAATTATAAATAAAAAATCTATTATGTGATACTTCAACACTTTTAACTATCCCTTTAGCACAAAATTAACTTATTTTTTCACACATTCTGCAATAGATGTAAGAAACTGTTAGATAAAAAATCTACTAGATTGAATATAAAAAAATATAATTTTATTGCAATATAAATTGGAAGTATTATTAATAATAATTACTGTAAATATAGTACAACTATGTTTCTTCCAAAAATGAATATAACATGTAAGACATGATTTATTAGAAAACTTAATCATGTTCTGCAAGGTATGATAAATCAGTCAAACTATACAAGCATTTTATAAGTTTAAGTAATACGTTAGTATAACTTGCAGCGCAATTGTATTTAAATATATCGTGCTTATAATTGTTGTTGAACATTTTTACAATTATTGAACGAGTTATTATAATGTTTAATCATATCTACAATAAAAAATATATATATAAATGAAAATATTAACGGTAAATGATTAGTACACAAGCCAACTATGTTTAAAACAAGGCTGGAATTCAGATTCACCTGTGAACCGGAAGTCTCAGCCCAAATAACATGATAATTCCGCGCGTCACAAAGCCATTCCTTGCTCATGGCATTTTGAGGTCGTTTTAACTAGGTGTGGTGTGTCCACCTACTGTTCACGTACTATGGCGATGGTTCGGTTTATCCAGCTAACAATTAATACCCGTGCTAAGATGATGGTTTACATGTGCTGTGGTATTAGTCCCAATATATGGGTGGGTTGTTAGTTGAGCCACCCACAATATATCCTTTTTTCTTAGATAGCTTATTTAATAGTTCTAGTAAGCAATTTACTCAGATATATAGTGCACATGCTGATTCTGGGAGCAATGAAGAAACTAATAAAAACCCACTTTTATTGGCTTTATTCATATGAAGAAAGAAACCTACTGTTCTAGGGCTAATTTAAAATACGTCGCTGATACATTAAACAATTATTTCGTAGGGGTAGGAGCCAACCTAGCCAAAGCTGTTCCTACTGTATCCAAGACAGTGTTGAACGACCAGGAGTTTCGAGTGGACTCCGACTTCCAGCTGGAGCCGGTGACGGAAGAGGGACTGTTTCATATAGTCTAAAGCATGAAGGGTAATTCAGCCCCCGGCCTTGATAACATTCCTGTATCTTTAATTAACAATTTTTTGAATTCGTAAAACTCCCTTTACTTCATGTAATTAATTTAAGTATAAATCAGGGTGTTTTCCCAACTATTTTTAAACTTGGCAAAGTGATTCCAATATATAAAGGTGGCCTAAAAGGACCAATGTGTTAGTGTCAGACCAATTACTTTAATTAGTGTTAAAAACTAGTTGTAAAAACACTTCTTTCGATTAGTTTAGACAATCGAAAGAAGTGTAAGATGCCAATTTGAAAAATTCTTAACCAATCACAATATTTTGTTTCAAAATCAATTCGGCTTCCGGAATGACCAGAATTTAAATTAGGCCTTGTTTTTGGTTACAAAAAATACACCTAACGCTATTGAGCGAAACAAAAAATCGTTATTTGTCTTCATAGACCTTTTTAAAGCATTTGCTAGTGTGGACAGCGGTTTGTTGATCGAAAAATGAATGCATAGGGGTACGTGGCACAGCATTAAATTGGATTCGAAGCTATCTCAGTGATCGGTATCAGACAGTATCAATTTATGACCAATTTAGTTCAAATAAAAAAATAGAGTACGGTGTTGTGCAAGGAAGTTCGGTAGGTCCTTTCTTGTTCTTAGTATTTGTAAATAATCTAGGTAAAATAAATTTATCTGGGGTTAAAATATTTCTTTATGCCAACGATATTGTCCTTTCGTGTGAAGGCGACAGTTGGAGGGAGGCTTTTGGATTGGCGGAGCGCGGTCTGCTCACTGTCCAGCGTTGGTTTGATCAATGTCGGCTCACTGTTAATATTTCTAAAACAAAGTGTTGAGCCGACTGCGATCCAGTAGATTACAATCTGCGCCTGCATACATGTGGAGGACAGCGTGATTGTGTGACGTGTGAATGTGTGGAGCTTGTTAATGAATACAAATATTTGGGCATTGTTTTCGATAGACGCATGAGGTGGTCGAGTCATACTCGTATAAACTATCTGAGTAATTAACCCCAAAAATTCATATTTATCTTTTCCTATCTTATGTAAATCTTGAACCGGATTTACTACAAACTGTATATTATGCCTATATACGACCTCAGCTTCAATACGGAATTATAGATTGGGGTTGATGCTTCCAAACTATTATTTCACCCCTTGGAATAACTCAGAAGACAATAATTAAATCCGCATTACAAAAAATCAACGTTTCTCATCGGACTTACTTTTTGATGGCTTCAAAGTTCCAAATTTATCTCAACTGTATATTAGAAAAGTTTATTGATGTAAATTTTTTAAATGAAAACAACACGTTCAACCAGATTCAACACACCCGAACACCTACAAATCTCGAAATTAATGCACCTCGATTGGTAAAACAATAACGACGACATCATTTCATTATATCGCAAATATCGTTTATTCGAAAGCTCCTCGCCACATCAAGAATATTCTACCATGTAGCATAAATGTTTATAAAAATCTGTCAACCAGTGGATTGTTGAAGTTGGTAGAGTGGAAATTAAAAGTGTTATTCTTCCTACATATAAGTCCCTATGAATGTCTGTCATCAGTGGAATGAACCTTCCTTGTAAGATATGGACTATGTTGAGTCATTTTCGCACGGTTGTAGTAAGATACAACTATTGGATATATAGGTTGAGAATGGCGAAAAATCAGTCATGGCATTCAAAACCATGGATCACATAATTAATGGTTCCCTATTAGGTTCTTTTCAGGTGGGGATTAGCTGGTTTTCATTCAATCAGGTAAGCAGGTGATGGTTATGATACATGGATTTAGCTCTGTGACGGGAGATCATAATTAAAAACACTAAGATACATGTAATTTAAATGTTATATATCTACCTAATTTTTTATTCCTCCTCTTTTAAATTTAGAAGCTGGCTTTGAAAACTAATATATAGTATTTATATATTGAAACATGAATACTTCCAAGTAGTATTTACCATCATTAGTTTTAACTTTATTTATATAATAAACTTAATTACATGTTCTACCTAAGTCGTTTGTTAAAATTATGATTAGGATAAATACAGTCTTAAATTAAGAGGGCATTTAACTGGATCAACCTAAATTATCAACTTTTGTCTATCAATCAGAGACAAATTATCGTATTGAAATAGACTCTGTTTTAACAGTCGAAGAATCCACTTAAGACTTCTGGCCCTCACTAGAAACTTGCTCAATGAGAACATTTATATGCTATTCATCATATTTTCCGGCAGTAATTCAAATGGGGTTGGTATTGGTTATTATCGTATAACTAAGTAGATGTAAAAGGTGTTTACACACAGTCTTTATATATTATCACATTACTGATCTCGAGAAAACCCCCTGTTTCAGGCTTAGAGGGGTGGAGTTTCAGTTTGAAAATAATAAAGAGCCTACAAATAGCAATAGGGAATTTAATGAATTAAAATATCATCATTCGTATAGCAGCTTTGGTAAGGGAGTAATAAATGAGTTATTTATAATGAACCATAGCGTATTTCCTTATAGGATTGACCTAGCACGTAAAAAGCCCAATATTCCCTCCAACCATATATCAGATCACTTTACCCAATGTTAACTTACCATTCTGGACTGAGATCCAGTAAATGGAAGTCCTGTCACACCTACGTCCAGCTTCATCTTCAACTGTTCAACCTAAAAAAATTGTACGTTGGCTTGCAATTTAAATAAACGTTTGAATAAATAGGTGGTAATGGATAAATAAATAAAAATTAGACAAAATTATCGTCTTGATGATAAATCTACATACACTATGTTAACCTATAGCACTAGTAAAAATGTAAATGTTTAGTTCATAAGATATTAAAAATCCAAAGGATATAGATAGATTAGGTAAATCTTATGTCTTCTTCCTTTTAGTTAGTTTGTTTACATCATTACAAATTATAATTATTTTGATTTTGTAAATAAATTAAGATGCGTAATTAAATGTTTATTAGGAGAAGAATAGTATCAATAAGTATTTATTGTAATATGTTTATGCATCAGGTCATATGTAAAGTTATTGCAACTTATCTTAACTTTATATTAAATAAAACATATAATTTACATTTTATGTCTCATAATATTGTTACTGGTTTCAATATTATTTCATATTAATATTTTAAAAGGCGAGTTTACATTTTCAGATACATCAAAGTCATTCATTTTCTTTCAACCTATATAAATTGTATGATACTTAATTGTTTCGTTATATTGATTTAGAAAAAAAAGTATCTAAAAAGTCTAAAATATTAAAGAGTTTTGCCAGCCATGTATCTTTTGGCTTTTCGTTAATGTTTTACAGAATTCAAAAATATAGTCTACTATCCTACAGCAAAGTAAATTGTGATTTGATCACAACTTATTT
Organism: Stictocephala bisonia; assembly: GCA_035578905.1. NCBI lineage: Eukaryota > Metazoa > Arthropoda > Insecta > Hemiptera > Membracidae > Stictocephala > Stictocephala bisonia. The sequence goes on along the minus strand of JAQJVL010005919.1, from coordinate 26,859 downwards.
GTATACAAAATTTCACTGGAAAATCAAAATAAACATATGCATTTCATGTACTTGCTAGGCCATTTACCTCATAAGAGACAAAATTTGAGCAATACGCTGTCAAAAAAGGGACCAAAAACATACTTCCGTAACACGCCCACGATGGAACAAGATGGTACTCATATATACTAGGCAGTTTTTTTCCACCTCCATAAATTCCCCAAATTTTATAATTGAAGTAAAGAAATAGTTGAAAGATGTAGATGATACAACTTGTTATTAGAAGGAGACATTTCTTGTGGATTTCTTTATTGCAATCAACTACCTTTCGGGAGTGTATGATAATTTCTTCAACATGCTCCAAGTTGTAAGGCGAAGACCAAATAGTTTTGAAACGTTTGGCTATCATCAACTTCAACAGGGCTACACGTAAAATCTCAAAGTTTACAAGAGCAGTGGTATATGCATACAGACAGAGTAATGCCTTGAGACCAGTCACATACATTAGCACACAAAGAGAAATAGCCATCCAGGGAAATATCACTATAGCTAAAACTAAAGCCCAGCTGTTTTTCTCAGCTGAACCGGTGTTCAATGATTTGTCAACCTCTAAGACTGTATTGTAAACATCTTTAGTGTCTTGCCTATCCACCAGGTTTGTCTTCAAAAAAGCTAATAACATTAGGCACCAAGTAACTGACACTAAACAATACACAAAGTGCCAAAGAGAGGCATTTTCTTGGCTCAAATTAGTGTTCATTTGCAAGCAGAATGCGGTTACGGTACATGTGTAGGTAATAATTTTAAACGGGCGTATATAACATAAACTACCAAAGACCGTAAATAAGAACTTTATCTCAAAGAAAACTATCTTCATAAAAAGCCCCTCATTTAGCTTTATCATGATAGCTCTTGTCTGTACTAATATAAGGAATGTTTCAATTAACTGAAGAATGGCATGCAATAGTTTTATTGATTGAATACTGAATGCTTTTACATGAATTAATCATTCCGTAACCATAGAGACACTAACGAAAAATAAAGGCCAATAAGCTAAATTGATGTTTACGCTTTCAGTCTAGTATCCTTTATCAATACAAATAAAATATCATAAAAAATTTATTTTAGTAGCTTAACAATTAAATTAAATAGCTTTAAGAAATAAATATAATATTCAGGCTCCAAGAGTTGAACTTTAAAATTCAAATCTAAGAAGCTGTCCTTACCCTTAGGATTGGATGGGTCACAGGTGGCAGTTAGTAAACATCCATCATTTATGGTGGATAGCTGTATAATAAATTAATTATACTAATATTTATTTAAGCTACTCTATACAAATTTGCAAGTATTTATTATTATTATCTTAAATGCATTCATGATATTAAGCTTTTAAATTTACTTTAACCATTTCCTTTACACGGGCAAAATATTTTTCCATATGTTTTATTTACTTATTTTTACTCAAGTGTGCACAAAATCTAGGCCTCACAAAGTTAAGCAAAACTTGTCGGTGAAGTCCTATAGTAAACAAGAGAAACAAAAACTTAATAGACCCATAGGAAAGAATACCTGATTTTTTTTATTTTATCGTAATTACTAAGATTTGGCGGTTTAGGGCTTGCACTGATTCAATTAAAACGAATATTACGTTTTAACATTAAAAGATGTACAGTAATATTAAACTCCATAGGCTATATGCATCATTTTTGGACTGCTCGTGCCATAGATGCGGGACTGTTGCAGTTGACTAGACTAGAGAGATCAGAGACGATATGTAGCGAGGGATTTCTCCCTGGCCGACCGACCAGCCAGTTTGGCAACTGCCCTTGGCCGGTTTTTACTATTAGCGCCACGTATGATCTGCCGGTGAATTAAGCGATTTCGCGTTTAAAATTTAGCATTACGTGGAGTTTCTGTATGTCTATATTCTGTGGTCACACGTTCTTCTGCCGCAACTTATACTATTCTTGTGGGTGTGTCACTGTGGTAGCGTCTTGGTCTTATGAACCGAAAGTTGTCGGATTGATCCTGGCCACAGGTCTACAACACTTTTTGCCAGCAATTAAATTATTAATTTAATAAATACTATTTGACGTCACACAGCACGCGAAGATGGCTATATTTCCGTGTGACGTTAATCAAAACAACACTGACTTACGACTACTATCGCTGCGCGGGGTCCACGTGATCGTAGTACACACAACTGACCTAAGACTACTATCGCTGCGGGGGGTCCACGTGCTTGTAGTAAACAATAGTAAACTTGACCTGCGAGGTTAACACGTGGTGATTATCAATGAAAGATCAATGCCCATACTTATTATCAGTAGTAAACTTGACCTCTTGGTCGACCTTTGGTAATAAGGTCGACAACCTTGCTGATAAGGTCGGGTACAAAGTCCAAGGTTGTATGCAAACCGGCATACTACACTACTCTTGACAATTCCAGACTAATATCGATCAGATCCTCTTTCTCAAAGGTTTTTTAAAAGCAGTTCTTAATAGATTGTTGTCTTAAATAAATCAACATAATATATTGTTCAGCAACCAGTTTGGTTTTTGTGATGACTTTTGTGATCAACACTTTTGTGGACTCTAATAAGATTGTCCAGTGGTTTCGGGGAAATGGTTTAGTCATTAAAACTAACAAGTCTACTTTACTATATTTTTCAATCACAGGAAAGTGCAATGGTGTTTGGTCGGTGATGTAGATGTATTTTCCCGACAAACTGTGAAGTTCTTGGGTTTGTCTGTAAACAGAAATTTGACTTTAACACATTATTAAAATCAAACCAATTCTACTAACTTTAACTTCCAATATTCTCTTCCCACACAAATAATGTTGCACTAAAAGTATGTTCTGGAATTGTTGTCCTCCGTACATTCTTACATTTTACAAACACTTCAGTCCTTCTTACTATAACTAACAACCCCGTTGCATCTTTGACCGCAAACGTCCAATTTGTACGCAAAATGTATGGAATTCAATGTTTTAATATAAATATTATAAGTATTTTTAAGCGTGAAAGCATTTTCGTTTATGAACTTAGTTTTACTATCTTTACTAAAAGCGTATAATAGATCTTTTACATTGTTTTAAATTCTTACGAAGATAAAAATGTAATTAAAACTAACATTAATACTTTTTTCAAGTTATAAATTCACAATACAACAATTCACTATCATATTAAACACGCACATGTTAAAAAGCTGTGTAAGGAGCAAAAGATATGCCTATTAATTTTTCCATTTATTTTTTACTATCTTTACTAAAAGCGTAAATTATAATAATTGTTAAGAGTATATGATGTTATAATTACAATAGATTATTAATATTGGTTTTTATTCTTTTACGAAGATTAAAAAAAACATGTAATTAAACTACAGTAATATGAATACTTTTTATTTCAAGTTATAAATTCGCAATACAACAATTTACTACAGTATCATATTAAAAACGCACATTTAAGATTTTTTTAAATAACTTACTGAAAACCTTTGCAATAAACGTTGTGTCTTTCCTTTTGGTGATAAAATAACTAAACTTGATGGACTGCTTACTATAGAACATGCTAAATAAAACTTCCCGTGCGGAAAGCACACTTCCATCAAATCTATACCTGCAAATTATAAGGACTGTCCTTAAGACTTATTGATTAATAAGAAACTGTAATATTTTGTATTGGAATGGATAGTATGTTGGAATTAATTGGATTCTAGGACTAAGCAGCTTGATTTGCTGATCAATATAGAAACTATCTCTTAATATCTTGGAGTCAAACATGAAGATAAGTTATGAAACATTAGGAACTCTGCCAGTGTAATAAGCTAGAAATAATAATTGCTTGAATGACATTTTTCTCAAGAACAGTTACTCGTAAACGTGTAACATTGCATAATTTTGGTGGAAAAAGGTATCTGAAAAGCATGACTGGGGTTCCAATGTTTAAAGTGAGTCTATGTGGTGGAAATCCAGGTGGACTGAGAGTATGCAAACATTTAGTTGGAAATTGTACATCATCATCTACTTGTACAGTTTAATCTATCGATCAACTTTTGTTTCTTAAAAGAGTTTAATAAAATGTTAATTTCTATAGCTGTCTCACTTTTGGAGTCAATATTTGCTCTTTCACAAAGCCACCTAGTAGATTTATGTTTAATATTTGTAATACTAGGATATATTCTGTATGTTAATTCCTTTAGAGTAACTACCACCTTTCCTAGTTCTGGGAACAAATTGTTCTTTCCTCTAGATTCGGGATATTTACCATATACTGTATTCTAAAAAGTAGATCAGAAAATATTCCAGCAGTTTCATCTGAATATATGAAAGATGAACTCTCATATTATTTGTAAGTTGACACATCAGAATCAATCATAGTAATAGAGCATGTTAGAGAAACTTGAGAAATTGTACCATCCCAGGTGTATAATGAACGGGATGGTTGACAGTCCATGGGATCAGAGGAGCTACTGGGTGTAGATGTTCTCATAGGTGAAGGAGATGTTGATGTCACAGCAAGTAAGACGTCGAAGTGGGGGGCCTTCTAAATTATTTCCCCTGAACCGGATGCGTCGTTTATCCCTTTCATTATCCCCATACTTAGCCAGAAATTTGCCATTACAATATAGTTCAGACTAAATGGAAACATATTTCCCACCGCCTTGAGCTCACAAGAAGTACCATATTTCTCTAAAATTTGGACTTTTTGGATATGTAATATAGCTTATGGAATATTGTCGGCCTACCCAGTTCATAGTAAACGGTTTGAACCTCTGACAGTAGTTAGATAGGTGATTTACTATAGCTACTCGTACTTCAAACGCTAAGCCGTGTGCAGTATAAAACAGGGAGTAAAATAGGCATGCGCCATTCCCACGAACGTCGATCACATGGCAAGGAACATCCTTGCCATCACCATCTACTACTATATTCACAGCTTCAACCATGTCTCGAAAAAGGCAAGAAAAAAGAATCGGAGTTATATATAAAAAGAAATGATTAAACCTCTCTTTCAGGGAATTAATAGGAGATATTTACATCAATCACACAAACTTCAGGAAGAATTATTTACGTAGGAGTAAAAACAAATCATATCAAATTAATTTGTCAAAAAATAAAAAACAATACCTTAATTAATCACATATATAACAGATCTGTATTATGTTTGTGTTTTACCAGCTGTTTTAAATAAGTTAATAAATTAAATAAATGCAAATTTTATTCTTATGGAAAAAATGGAACGTATGCAGGGCTATTTTACCCCTTAGGAATAGAATTCCAAAAAATCCTTCCTTAACACGCACTAAGATTATAAAAACAAGGTACTGTAAAAATGTCACGAGGCTCTATCTTTTACAGTTTACGCTGTACTTTGATTTTTATATCGGCCTTCATGATTGTTTGGGGGGCTGTTCCTACACCTTAGGAATGGAATTTTGAAAAATCCTTTATTATCACGCACTAAAACCATAAAAAGAAGGCACTGTAAAAATGTCAAGAAGGTATCTTTTGCGATTTTTTAGATCGCCCTCTATATATTTCTTACAGAGAGTTGTACATATTTTACAAAAACTCATGATTTCTACACCTCAATACTAAAATCCTTTCTTACCTAGACCCAAAAATGAAGGTACCATTAAGATTTCAAGTCGCTACTTATTGTCGTTAAGGTTTTGCATTAGTTTTTAAATGTTGTTACTTTATCTTTTATATATATATATATATAGATTGATATTTTATTTTTAGCACAATAGTCTTACCATCTCTTACATTAGGTTGTACTATTGTAACAAGTGTTAAGAACAATTAAGATTCCTGTTTATGGACGTTTTCTCAGACTAGCTGCGAAGCCACAGAAAAGTTTTGCTCTATTTGATATACAGGGTGGAAAAAAAATATAGAAACGTGTTCACAACATTATTTTTTTCCATAGATAAAATTTTTTTAATGATTGTGTTCCATAAAGTTTTGGAATAAATTTTAAACTGATTCTATAGTTTTTGATCAGAATGAAATGAAATGAAATGAAAATTGTCTTTATTAGGCGGAGTTAGGACTATTAAGTCCTCTCTTCCACTCAACCTTATTTCCAAAAATATGTTGTTTTTTCAACTATATGAAATATACACAGTACATTTTACAGTTTCTTAAATATCTACTTGTATATTCTTAAACAAAAACAATAACTTATATCTAACATTTTATTGATAAAAATGGCAAAAGAATATTACTGATATTAAAATAATAAAGACATAAATCAATATTCAGAAATTAATTATTTCTAATATCATACATTCCACATACATACAAATCACTCATGAACCACAGCCCCCGCAACCCCCACCCACCCCTACCAGCCCCGCAGAAGCCGGTCCTTTACCTCCAACCCGAAACGAGCGCGCTTATCAATGGTCCTGATGTTATCAGGGAGCAAATTCCATAAACGACAAGCAGAAACGGTAAAAGATTTGCTATAGAGAGTGGTGTAATGAATAGGCACTGATAGTAGGGAGGCTCCCTGACGTGTATTTCTGGTACTGATTTCGGAGATGAACTTGAAACGCTCGGACAAGTATTCAGGAGATCTAGTGTTTAAAATATTGAACACAAGAATAAGGATGTGGTATTCACGAAATTGTTTTAGTTTGAGCATCCGTAACTGTTTGTAGAAAGGAGAAACATGATCATCCCGTCTTAAATTGAATATAAATCTAATGCAGAAGTTCTGTGCTCTTTGAAGCTTGTCCGAGAGCTTAATAGTCATGTCATTGATCACCACGTCACAGTAGTTGAAGTGAGGCAGAACCAGAGTTTTTACTAGCATCACTTTCACAGAAAATGGCAGATAGGAAGCACATTGTTTAAGACTATGAATGCCAGCAAACACCCTACTGCATACCAACGTAACATGATCAGTCCAACCTAAAGTTTTAGTCATAGTAAGTCCTAGATTCTTTACACTGTCGGAGTAGTCGAGAGTATTGTCATTTAGTCTCAGTCTAGGGAAATCAGTGAAATTGATTTGTCGAAGTAGTCTAGAATGTCCAATAAGGATAGTCTTGGTTTTATTATCATTTAACATTAGTCCATGTCTCTGAGCCCAACCAGCTATTGCAGCAATATCAAGGTTCATTTGTGAAACCGCTCGGTGGGACACAGCAATAGGGAAATGTTGGTAAATCTGTAAGTCATCAGCGTACAAGTGATATTTAGAGAAGCATATGTCAGATGTTACATCATCAATGTAAAGTGAGAAAAGTAGAGGTCCCAGAACGGATCCCTGTGGCACACCTCTGATCACAGGTTTCCATTCGGACGTGCCCTCTCCAGTACGCACACACTGGCGACGACCCGACAAGTAGGACCCGACCCAGTCCACACAGTTATCAGAAAACCCGTATTTTTTAAGTTTCATAAGGAGTAAAGGATAGTAAACGCAGTCAAAAGCTTTAGAGAAGTCAAAAAGTGTTAGTATTGAAAGATTACTCTTGTCCATTGCATGCCGTATATCATCGGTGATTTTCAGAAGGGCTGTTGTAGTGCTGTGATTAGGGCGGAAGCCAGATTGAAAGTTAGATATTAGTTTACTGTTTGAAAGATAATCATAAATTTGCTTATGAACAATTCTCTCGAGGCATTTGGACAGGGCGGGAAGAATACTTATTGGCCTTAAATCAGAGGGAGATAAAGGATTTGAAGTTTTAGGCAAAGGTTGAACAATAGCAGACTTCCAGGCACTAGGGAAAATAGCTGATATTAAAGAAAAATTAAATATTGCTGTAATGATTGGTAGTGTAACGGGTAGGGTAAGTTTGATAAATTTTATTGGAATACTGTCAGCTCCGACTGCGTTACTAGTTGTCCAATTCAAGGCTTTTAGCACTTCTTCATCAGTAGCCAAACGGAATGAAAATTTATGGAAAGGCCTAGGAAAGGGAGAACTGGTTAGTTCATTAACGTAAATTTTGGCTTTTGATAAATCAATAGGAATATTAGTGAAATAATCATTAATAACATCAAGGTCGATGTTGATGGAAACAGTAGGGTTTGACTTCCCAATCCCCAGCTCCTTAACTTTTGTCAAGAGTGATTTAGTAGACTTTTTCTTGTCAGATAATGATCGGTAATAATGTCTAATTTTAGAGTTACGGATCTGTTGCTGGGTTTGGTTTCTTAATCTCTTATACGCATCCCAATCATGGGCACATTTAGATCTTTTTGCCTTGCGGAAGCATGCATCTCGTTGCTTTTGCATTCTACGTATTTGATCTGTGATCCAGGGTGCAGGCTTTTTTGTAATCCTTTTTTTTATAAGTGGAGCATGTAGATCAAGAAGATAGTTCATAAATACGTTGAACTTATTGACCATTGTGTCAATATTGGTAAGTTCAAGAATATCATTCCATGGAAGGGACATTGCATCAAAGATAAGTGAATCAGGATTAATGCTTTTATAATCTCTGTATTGGACGAATTTTGCACTCTGCTTTTGAGGATGAAGGTTGTAAACACAGAAAATAAGGTCATGCTTTGAAAGTCCAGGAGCTGGAACTTGACAGTGATATGCGACTAGGTCAGGGTCACAAACCGCCATAACGTCAAGCCAGGTGTCGGCTGTAGAAGTGTGATGAGTAGCTTTTAGTGGCAGTATAGTCATACTAAATGATCGAAACATATTTGTTAAAAAAGTTTTGTAGTAAGTAAGTGGTCCCAGTAAATCAGTATTGAAGTCACCCATGACAATGACATGACTGTAGCGAGGCAATAGGTCTAGCAGTGCGAGTTCATATTCTGCCAGATATCCAAGATGAGGTGCCCTATAACACACACTGACAAGGACATGTGTTACACCAACACAAACATCAAGAAACATAAACTCTGGTCGGCCAGGTCGGGAAGTATCAGAGCGAAGTACAACGAATGAATTAAGGTTTGATTTAGAGTATATAGCAACACCACCGCCAACCTTATGGACCCTGTCATTCCTAAATAATGTGTAGCTAGGAAGACCAACTGTTGCACCAGTGATATTTGGTTTCAGCCACGTTTCACAAACTAAGATTAAATCAAAAGAACAAGGGCTGAATATGTCTCTAAACTCATCAATGTGACATAGAAGTGATTGTGAATTGACATGTGCAATCTTGAGCAGACCATTATAAGGCGATGTTATCTGATTAATGAACTGTGGCAGGGGAAGAGCGCCCTCGCCGGGTGAGGAAGGGTCAGGTCCCGACATCCAGGCGGCGGCAGGCGGGCGGCAGGCGGGCGGCGGGACGGACGACCTCGGCAACATGAGCAATTCATTCACACAACATTCACACACAACAAAAATTAACCATTCAGACATGAAAAACAACTAAAAACAGCTTGTTGGCTCCCTAATACAATAATAACTTATTTGATGAAAATTGGAAATTAATTTCGAAAACTAATAAAATAAAAAATGATATTACTAAAAAAGAAAATAAATAAATAAATAAAACAAACTCATACAAAAAAATTAAACACCTAACTAATCATAATAGTAGTGGTGATAAATGTAAATAAATAAGTGAGCTTTTTAATAATTTGAGCATTAGTTGTAAGCAGATTGCTCACATTAAAACGGGTTCTTAAATATAATGAATTAATAAATTAAATTAAAGAGAATTATAGGATTAGCACATGTATCAGAACATTTTATAAATAAACAAATAACATTATACACTGGGATGCTTTTATAAACTAAAATTAATAGATATAATCAAATATATAGGTCTAAATTAAATATATAAAATTAAAAAAATACAGGGGGTTTCCTTAGTACACAGAAATAGATGGATAAAAAATGAATTGGAAACAAAATAATAGGCTACCTTAAATTCGGTTTTGCAAACGAAATCTTATACATAATCTATGGAACATTTAACGGGCTGACAATGATAAGTAGCGATTGTATTGGACAATTAAACATTTTTGTTTTAAATATTTTAGAGAAAATATTAACTTTAGAAAGAAATAAAACCATTTATACAAATATTCATATAACAATAAATAAAAGACAATTTTAATAATCAACGAGTAAAAAAATAAAAATCAAGTTAAGATAAAGAAAAATAATAATAATGATGATCGTTGAATACAATGATCTAAAATTAAATAGAAGGAAAAGAAAAACTAAGACATACCCAAAGTACAATGCAAGAACCTTCACCCCTCAGTTAGTCCCTTCAGAGTTGTAGCGGATCGTTTCCTTCCCTCGGCGTCCTCCCAGATGACTTTTCCATCTGAGGTCCACACCTTCTTGGGGCCATGGAGTTTGTACATATTTGATGTTTGTACATATGGATCAGAATGGTTTACTTAAAACCGTTAAATAGTGGAGAAATAATATTGTTCATATTAGTCACTTTGACATTCAAATGACCTTTACTCTGAAAAGGATAAAGCTTTTGAAGTATGGTTTGCGGCAATTAATTTCTGCTGAATATATCTTTCATTTGATACCAAACTCGACCTAAGCTTACATTGAAGATTTTCGTTCAACTTCTCGTCTCCCTGAAAAGATGAAATGTCGCTGATGGCGTCATAAAGTATGTTCTTTATAACCATGATTATGTACGAGATTTCACTTTTACAAGTGAAGTGTTTTAAATTAATACATATAGCAAATGAAAGTAATGGAAAATTATAGTAGGCTATTAGGAAATCCAAAAGAACGCATTAAACTTCATAAATATCATTCTATATAATACAACAATAACAAAATATTTCTTTACTGGACGACAGTAACCAAACAGAGTGATGATTGACGAATTACAATGCCAAGTAAGGAATACACACGACACTCCCTTCATGACAATTACTTAAACTCTTACAGCAACGTTGTTACAACATTGTATATTTTGCCTGCCAGGTTTTTCGGGTGCAAAACACAGTGACTACTACTCAAATAACGACTACTATTTCTTAAATGTAGTGCATATATTGAAAAATTAGCTGACCAGTGCCGGGAAAGAGTGCAACGTTACCACGTTCAAACAGAGTGCCACCGCCTACAATCGGCTTTGAAACCGAGTTTGTAAGAACCTTTTATCACAAGGACTTGACAATATTCTTTATTTGTTATTTCATAAAGAAATACAATAGCGTCAAAAGGTAATATTCTTGCTTTACAATCTTTGTTCTTATTTTACAAAAAGTGAAATAACTCCTTGATTGTGTATACTAGTCGCTCCACTAACCAGTTCTGAAGTCCATTTTTCAATTGGTTTCCTCCCTTGTTCTTGATGTGTTGTGGTAGTACATTGCAAATTTTGCGGCCAATGTAAGAAGGCTTTTTGCTAAATTGTGTTGTTTGGTGAATGGGGAGACTGTAATCGGTTGCTCTTCTAGTGCAGTAGGAATGGATATCTTCATTTCGAGGAAGGTTCAGCTGACTGGTGTATATGACAACTGTAAGTATGTAAAGTGATGTGACTGTTAAAAGCTTAAGTGATTTGAAGGCTTCTATACAGCTATCTGTAGGACCCAGACCAGCAGTATTCTAACAGCTTTTTACTGGATGATCTGAACTTTATTAAGGTTTATCTCAGATGTTGCACCCCAAGAGATTAAGCAATATCTAATATGGGATTCCATCAATGCATAGTATGCTGTCATGGCTACTTCTAGGCCTCCTATCCACGTCATTCTTTTAACTACATATACCCCAGACGAGAGTTTCTTAGTCAACACATTAATGTGATCAGTCGAAGAAAGGTCAACATCAATTGTCAGCCCCAGTAGTTTTGCATTTTTTCTAATTAAATATTAAGAATATCTTTAATATGGTAATGTTTCCTGCTAAAATTTATATGTGTGGTTTTTTACTGGATTTAAAACCAAGTCATTTTGAAGTCAGTATTTGGAGTGCTTTGTCTATTTAAGATGAAGTATTGGCTACTAATTCTTGTGGTGTCGTTAGCAAATAAAAGAGTTGTATCATCCGAATACATTACAGTCTCAAGATTGTCATTGTTGATAAAAGCAGAAAAATCATTAGTGACAAGAATATACAGGGTGGCGCAAAAAGAACGCATGGATTTGAGTAACGTAGTACCAGTAGAGGGGAGCGGTCAGTGACCGCCGAGCGACGCCATTTTGTTGGTTGAAGCGTTCAGTTTTAGTAGCAATGGAGCAGTGGAACGTGCAGCATCACGTGTTCGCTGTTGAACACTATTTCAAATCAAATGAATCTTTCATCACTGTTCAATGAAAATTTCGCTTACAGTTTAATGTCGCACGTAATGGTTCGGTACCTGATCGCAACTCGATACTTCAAACTTGTTTATTTGGCCAAATCAACAATACATTTACATTAGCTAAGTCAATACAATAATTTAATATATATTATTAACTAAAACATTACACAGGAATTTATTAGCGACTACCAGCCAGAAACTCCCGGACGCTGTAGACTACTTCCTCCAAGAGCATTGTTTTAACCCCCTCTTAAAAGAACGGTGATCCTGCTCGATCTTTAAAGATAATGGGAGACTATTGTAAAGTTTTACAGCATTATAAAGGAATTGTTTTTGAAAAAATGAAGTTGAATTTTTAGGAATGGGAATATGATTGTTATTGCGGAATTGATAACTTTGACTGGAAGGAAAACTAAACATTGTAACATTTTCTTAACAAACAGTAATGTCTCCAAGATATAAATGGAAGGGAATGTTAAAATTTTGCTGGTTCTAAATATTTCTCTGCATGATTGGTTTCTGTGGAGGGAGAAGATGACCCTTATAGCCTTCTTTTGTAAGCGGAAGAAAAAAGCGGTCCTTTGGGTTTCACTTCCCCAAACCGGTACTGCATATGAAAGATAGGGGTAAATTATGCCATAGTAAGCTGAAACGAGAACCTCGTTGCTCACTACTGTTTTCAGTGTCCGTAGGATGAAGACTCCGATCGAGACTTTATTGGCCACTCCTTCAATATGTTTATTGTAGTTTAAATTGTCATCAAGAGTAAGGCCAAGGAATTTCACATCCTGGCAAGAGTTCACAATTGTGTCTTCTAGAAGAACACATATCCCACTACTGTTTACTGCAGATGCCCTATTAGATAAACGGAAGTTTAAAAGTTTAGTTTTATTGGCATTTAAAATTAGATTATTATTTTGACACCACTGCAAGAGACTGTTTGACTCATAAAAGACCATCTGCTCCAATGATTCAATACAGGGCCTAGAAATTGTGAGTGACGTATCATCAGCAAAGAGACAAATGTTGGCGGAGTTGACACTTTTGGGAAGATTATTTATGAAGAGGAGAAACAGGGTAGGACCCAAAACAGACCCCTGGGGCACACCTCTCTTGATCAGTGACTTGGAAGAAGCATTATGTCTCAGGTATCCAGCAACATCCACAGCATTAGCTGTTCTCTGTTCTTCAAATAGGATGCGAACCAGTTTAGTGCAACTCCCCGTATACCCAGGTCATACATTTTTTCAAGAAGCAAATCATGATTGACCATGTCGAAGGCTTTGCTCAGATAAAAAAACACACCAGATACACACTGCCCTCTGTCCAAATCTTTAGCTATGCTGTTTATTAAGCTAAGCATTGCACTGGTTGTAGATCTATTCTTGACGAGACCATGCTGATTTTCAAAAAGTATCTTGTTATTTTCTAAAAAACTACATAATCTGTTCAATACAGCTTTTTCAAAAACTTTAGACAGAGTTGATATCAAACTAATTGGTCTATAATTATCGCAAGACTCCTCCTTTCCTCTTTTCAAAATAGGCCTTACCTTAGTCACTTTTAGGGCTGATGGAAATTTGCCTTCAACAAAGGAGGAGTTCACCAAGCTGCATAATGGTGCTGCTACAAATTCACTAATGCACTTTAAAGTTTTTGGTGATATTTCATCTAACCCTGCTGAGTTTTTATTTTTCATCCCTGCTATTATACTTTTTATTTCATTTTTAGTGACAGGGGTAAAGAAAAGCGAGGAACTGTTTTGCTTTCTGTTAAATAGTTCAAACACATTATTAACTGGTTTGTCAATGTTTTCTCCTATCCCGACAAAATGTGCATTAAGTGTGTCACATAGTTCTTGTGGTTCTGTAATTAAATTTCCTTCGCTGTTTTTTATGGCAATCCTTTTATTCACTTTCTTGGGTTTCGGTCTATGGTCATTAATTATCTTCCAAACAGTCTCCATTCTATTGTTAGCGTGTTCTATTGTTTCCCGTATTTTGCTACTCTTAGCTTCCTTGATCATTTTCCTGTACTGATACTTCAATCTTTTATAATACTGTCTTAAGAAATGGTCAGAATTTAATTTTTTTGATTTTTCATGGAATATAAAACATTGTTCTTTTAGTTTTAAGACTTCTTGTGATAACTGTACTTTTATTTTTTTTCCGAACTGATTTTTTTGTATTTTTTCGGGAATGCTATTTCAAAATGATACTTCAGTTGCATGCTAAACTCGTTATACTTTTCATCAACACACTGAGCCTTGTAAACTTTACACCATTTTTCCTGCTTTACAAAAGTCTTAAACGTTTCTACGTTTGATTTGTTAAAACTTCTTTCAAATTTAAACCTTGCCTCTCTGTTTCCAATAGTTAATTTATAAGTTGCTGATTAGGCATAATGGTCTGATAAAATGGATTTTATAACTTCACCTTTAGCAGATGTGACATCAGTAAATATATGGTCTATTAAGGTTTTAGAGTTTAATGCTTCCCTTGTGAAAGAAAATATTATGTTATGCAATCCAAATGACGACATTTCTGAGACAAGTTTGTGAACAGTGAAGCTTTCCTTTGAAAGGTCAATATTTAAATCACCTAAAACAAACACTTTTGAGTTTTTTTTATGTATTTGCTTAAACAACCACTCAAACGTTCGAAAAAAAATTCACAATAACCTGTAGGTGGTCTGTAACCAGCTACAACCAGAATTTTCTCCTGATTGCTGATCTCAATTAGGACTGCCGACAGCTCACACTCGCCTTCTTCACTGAAGGTCAAACAATCCAAAGGCATGACCTTTAGGTTTGGACGAACCCAGATCGCCACACCTCCACCTTTAACGTTGGTTCTACAGAATGAAGTAACATAATCAAGGTTTCTGATCGTAAGATTTTCAATTTCAAAATATTTCATTGAATGCTCAGTCAGGCATAAGACATCAGGATCCTCATCGTCAAGAAACACCTCAAGCAAATCTATTTTACTCTTTAATCCTCTGATGTTTTGGTGGACTATCCTGAGACAATTCTCCCGTTTGCAGCCATGATCCCCCTGAGGAATTGCACCCAAGTAACCCCCAGAGGTCTCTGAGCCTCCCCTAAAAAATGTTTTATAGTGAATGTACGTGGTTGATGAAAGTTTTTAGGAATTATTTTTTGGGATATATGTGGAATGACGTTTGGTGTTTTTGGAGCCACTGCTGATGTTTTTGAAGTACAAAGGCCAATGGAAAACTGTAAGGACCGAAGAATGAGGCCTGACAATAAGCTTTTACCACGATAGTTCAAATTAAGTCCATGTCGTGTAAAAGAAGAACGATGAATGGAATTCAGAGAAAGAAACTCAAGATGATTGTATTTGGAGGAAATGACTCGGAGTCTGTTGTTCACTTCAGTCACAGTAGGGTTTAAGGAGGGATTGTCATAACGGGGAGGAAGACCGACCAGTATCACCTTTTTGCTGGAAATTTTACCAAGTGTAACATCCAGTTTTGACAAGTATAGACTACAGCGCCCGTTTACAACGTCATTTGTGCCCCCCATTACAATAATATTATCATATTTACTACTAGAAAATGCTTCTAGTCTCAAGCACATGCTTGAACCTGCCATTTGGTTTAACCCATCCAGTAACCTCACACCCTCCCTTTAGCTTGTCTCTTAGCAGACGTGAAACATGCCGCCCATGGCTATCTGAGCATAGGGCTATACTTGGATAGTTATGTGTAACGTTGCTATTACTTGCTTGATTTGACAAGGAATAAGGACGGAGTTGTGGTTTTGGAAGAGGATTAATTTTAAGCGGACTCTTCTTTGGTGGCTCAGGACAATTTTGGCAATTCAGAGGGATTACTGGAGTGATGGGAAGGCTTTCCTGGTCCGGATATTTCAGAACGTCAAATCTGTTACAAGTTTCAACTCCCTTGTCAACCACATTAAAAACTGATTTTGATTTATATTTTCTGTGCTTCACTATCTTCCATTGACCCTTAGCTTGCCTCCTTAAATGTAGTGATAATTTTTTTGATATTAAATTATTATTAACAACATGAGGGCTGGTAGTCTTGTCTATTTCTAATACATGACCACTATTATTAAGCTTAGAACAAATCTCTTTTTGACAGTCATTAGAGAACCTTTCGAACCACTCCGTTGGGTTAACTCGTTTCGTACAACAGGATCAGTGTTGAAGAGTAAATCGACTGGTCGCCCTCGTACGGCACGAACTCCGCAAAATGTTGAAAGTGTCAGAGCCTCAGTTCTTCAAAGTCCTCACCGCTCGACTAGACGGCGTGCTCCGACCTTGGGGATATCACTTCGATCGCTACAGCGCATCCTGACATGTGAGTTACAATTCCACCCTTACAAGATAATGATTGTTCAGAAGCTCCATGAACGTGATTTTCACGAACGAAGTTTTTTTGCGAGAGAATGCTTGATGTCGTTGGAAATGACAATAATGTTGTAATGCTGAGTGATGAAGCTCATTTCCACTTGAATGGCTCAGTAAACAAGCAGAATTGCCGCTATTGGGCAGCTCACAACCCACAGGAAATGCATCAAAAACCACTGCATTGTCCTAAAGTTACAGTATGGTGTGGGGTCTCTAAAATTGGCATCGTTGGACCTTATTTTTTTGAAGAGCGTGACCAAACAGTCACTGTTAATTCTGAACGATACGTGACAATGCTACGCACATTTTTGCAGCCAAATCTTGAAGCTTTGGGGCTTGATATGGAACAAACATGGTTTCAACAGGATGGAACCACAGCCCACACGAGTAATCAATCTATGGCTGTCATTCGAGGAATGTTTCCTGGTCACTGATTTCACGTTTCGGCGATCTCCATTGGCCTGCACGTTCACCAGATTTGACTCCTTGCGACTTCTTTTTATGGGAACACCTGAAAATCAAAGTTTATCGTCGTAAACCTCGAATTTAAGGCTGCAATAAGTGAAGAAATTGCCGGTGTATCACAGGACACTTTGAACAAAGTTATGGAAAACTTTGAAGAGAGACTTGCAATGTGTATTATTTTTAAAAATTAGTTAATTGTCTTATAATTATTAACACCCAACTCTCAAATTGGGTTGTTTGATGATTGTTTTGGTGTAATTAAAATGTTGGTGTGATTAAAATTAACCAACTTATAGCCTTATAAAAAAGGACCAAGATCTGAGCCTTGTGGCACACCTCTGTGTACTGGTCGTTCTTGGATACGTATATACATTTGTTCCCACTAAGGGTTTGTTGAATTTCGACAATCTGTGTCCGTTCATCTAAGTAGCTTGGTATCCAGTCTCTAGCTAGGCCGTCAATTCCTAGTGCTGAAAGTTTTCTAAGTATAAGTTCATGATCCAGATAATCAAAAGAAGGATCAAACTTTGACTTTTTAATGGCAGATTTAAAATGTTTTTACTTTAATTATTTAATTGTATTGTTCTTAGCTTCCACTTTTTTTTATTACAAGTTATTCATTTGAATACTTTAGGACACTGGTTACTCGTTTTCACATTAAATAGAGCTAATATTTTGCTAAGATAAGTCAAGGGATTTTTGAAACACTAAATCAAGATTATTGGTTACTCGTTTCACATTAAATAGAGCTACCGTATATACTCGAATCTAAGCCGCACGCGAATCTAAGCCGCACCCCTTGTTTTTGATTGAAAATTAGGTAAAAAAGGCCACACTCGAATCTAAGCCGCACCCAGTTTACCGGGCAATATTATCCAGGAAAAACGGCAATCTAGCGATCACAAAATGAGCTCTATTAATTGACGAAAGTCATGTAAAGTGTATTTACAAATGAAGTATTGGTATAAGTTACTTAGTTACATGATGTATTTAAATAAAAACTAGTAATAAACTTGTTTTATTTATACCCATTTGTCCCAAAACTAGTTTTACACAAGAGTATTCCATAATTCATAGGCAAAGTATCTACCCAGTAAAGCGACTGGATACGGCAAGTGTTAACTGGACACTGAGGCTAAACTGCTTCAAGAAGGAAAGGAAGTGAGAGAGACCGATACAGTCCTACACTGTGTTTAACAATCACCTGTTCATGTGCTCTACCCACAGAAGCTTCTCTGTAGAGCCACAAACCTTATCTTGTACAGAACAAGCTCATGTAGGACAAAGAACAAGATGACAAGTGGAAGAAAACAAATACTGCTAAGCCCCGCCCCTCCTATCCCTGATTGGTGACCTCATTTTGACGTCACCCACTTCTATTGCAAAACAAACGACTTCCCCTTCCCACCCTTCTACATTTCTCCCCACTGTCTTTCCAGCCAATTATTCTCATCTTTTGGATAGTGCTGCCAACCAAAATCTAAAAATTACCCTTTTGGCTATCTACCTATTGTTATTTTATGATAGAGACATTGGTTTTTAGCTTCAAATCTTAAAACCATATCAAAAGAATAACTTATCATTACTGTAATTATATTTTTACCGGCTAAACATGAATATTGTTGTCTTAGAAAATACCCTCTAACTCTAAAATTACCCTCAAAAAGGGCAAACAATTATTTGAGGTTGGCAAGCTACTACAGCCGGCAAATGACAGATGAAAGGAGAAACAAATAAAAACTCAAAACAAAAGTCACTGTTGTTGTTTGGTTTATTGTGAACTAGCCTATTGCTATGCTGACTTAACCTAATTGAAATTATTTAGTCAAAGTATTATTTAATTAGTAAGTAGTGATTAGTGAAAGTGTTACCGTATTTAGTTAGTAAGTAGTGAATGTAGTGAACACCAAACTATGGCTAGTCAAAGATGCCATTACATGGCTTCTTTCAAAAGGAAAGTAATTAGTTATGCAGACGAAAATGGAAACAGAGCAGCAATGCGCCAATTTGGAGTAGATGAGACTAATGTTAGACGTTGGAAGAAAGACAGATTGAAAATTTTCAAAATGAAAAGTACGAAGAAAGCTATGACAGGCCCCAAACGCGGAAGGTATGTTGAAATGGAAAACCAAGTTCTTGAATATGTGAAAGAACAACGTAACAAAGGCCTAGGTGTTACGTATAGCATGATCAGGCTGAATGCCAATAAAATAGCAAGAGAACTGAACATTCCCAGGACATCATTCAAGGCTTCTGAAGGTTGGTGTGTTAGATTCATGATTGATTTAAAACTGAAATGCATCTAATAGTTTATAGAAATTTCATTAATTAGTTTATCAGTTGAAATATTACCTAATCTGTGCCAGACATTACTAAAAATGTTGCTCATTACTAAACTATTATTATAGCCTATTCCTATGTACAATTATGAACATTTTGTTTAATATTGTCAGTTTTAATATTATTTTAGTCATTGTTATTGATGTACCCTTTGTTTTTATTTGTTCAAATAAAATAAAATTGTTGTGATTTCACACGTGTTTCATTGTTAGTGAGCCGGTAGTTCACAGCTGTTGGAACTAGTGAGTGAGTCAAAACTCAAAAGTATTGAAGACGCATATTTTGTCCTAGAAGGACAGAGGTTGAAAGGAGAAGACAGGATAACAGAATGTTATGAAAGGAAGTGGGAAAGAGAATGCGTCCCTCACCTAGCACAAAAACTGAGTTATCGCAATGTTGCTTCCTCCCATCAATCTCCCTTCCCCTCCCCCCTGCAAACCTGTTTGAAGCCTCTCCCCATCACACACCCCCTTCCCCTCCCCTCCGTGATCCTTATCTCACCACTGCACCTGACTGACCGACTGTATAAATTAACTAGTGACTGTGCAGCTGTCTGAGAAAACACTGCATAGACCCTCCATTTCACAGCCCAAAAGTTTAAATAATTGGTTTTTTGCCCTCAGAAATGCTTTTAGCACCACTTGGCATTTCAACTCTAATTGGGCGAATGTAAGCCGCACGCGAATCTAAGCCGCACCCTTGTTTTTGCGGTCAAAATAGTGCGGCTTAGATTTGAGTATATACGGTAATATTTTGCTAAGATAAGTCAAGGGATTTTTGAAACACTAAATCAAGATTATTTATTTACACAAAAAGAAGTGGTGAAAAAAAGTACAAAAATAAGGTTAAATTACACCTTAAAGCATAGTCAATAAACCAATACAAATACATAAGTTCACAATCACTGTACAATCTTAAGTTTATATTAATATCATATCATTACTACTAGTTTTGTAAGGATTGCAATGTGACGAAGCAATTAATTTTCCTACCACTAAAAACCTAGACAGAATTAAATTTAGGACAAGTGTAAAATTTAAAAAAAAAAAACTAATGATAGTAATGAACATTTACAGCAGCAATTTTTGAATAGTTATATTAAAATTTCTATATAATAGATAATATAAATCCTAATGAAATAATCAAACAAGCTTTAAATTAAGATTCAGACAAAATAAAATAGTTGCTTGATTTAGAAATACTTAGTGGAACAAATAATGTTGAATTTTGAGTCCTTTTATGCCTTATCAAGTGTGATTTAACAATAGTTCAATATGGGCAGAGGCCACAACTAAATGGTTTCTCTCTAGTGTAAGTCCTTATGTGCTTTATCTAGCCTGACTTAACAGTAGTCCTATACGGGCATTGGTCACAACTGAGTGGTTTCTCTCCAGTGTGAGTCCTTATGTGTGATATCAAGGCTGACTTAACAGTAGCCCTATACTGGAATTGGTCACAACTGAGTAGTTTCTCTCCAGTGTGAGTCCTTCTGTGCCGTATCAAATGTGACTTATGAGTAGTTCTATTATGAGCACTGGTCACAACTGAATGGTTTCTCTCCAGTGTGAGTCCTTATGTGCCGTATCAAGGCTGAGTTAACAGTAGTCCTATAAGGCCACTGGTTACAACTAAATGGTTTCTCTCCAGTATGAGTCCTTATGTGTGATATCAAGGCTGATTTAACAGTAGTTCTATATGGGCACTGGTCACAACTGAATGGTCTCTCTCAAGTGTGAGTACTTAAGTGCCGTATCAAGTTTGATTTAACAGTAGTTCTATATGGGCACTGGGCACAACTGAGTGGTTTCTCTCCAGTGTGAGTCCTTATGTGCCGTATCAAGTGTGATTTAAGAGTAGTTCTACATGAACACTGATCACAACTGAATGGTTTCTCTTCAGTGTGAGTCCTTATGTGCTTTATCTAGCCTGAATTAACAGTAGTCCTCTATGGACATTGGTCACAACTGAGTAGTTTCTCTCCAGTGTGAGTTCTTATGTGCTGTATCAAGTGTGACTTATGAGTAGTTCTATATGAGCACTGGTCACAACTGAATGGATTCTCTCCAGTGTGAGTCCTTATGTGCGGTATCAAGACTGACTTAACAGTAGTCCTATACTGGCACTGTTCACAACTGAATGGTTTCTCTCCAGTGTGATTCCTTATGTGTGATATTAAGGCTGACTTAACAGTAGTCCTCTACGGGCATTGGTCACAACTGAGTAGTTTCTCTCCAGTGTGAGTTCTTATATGCTGTATCAAGTGTGACTTATGAGTAGTCCTATACGGGCACTGTTCACAACTGAATGGTTTCTCTCCAGTGTGAGTCCTTAAGTGCCGTATCAAGTGTGATTTAACATTAGTTCTATATGAACACTGGTCACAACTGAATGGTTTCTCTCCAGTGTGAGTCCTTATGTGCGGTATCAAGTGTGACTTATGAGTAGTTCTATATGAGCACTGGTCACAACTGAATGGTTTCTCTCCAGTGTGAGTCCTTAGGTGCCGTATCAAGTGTGATTTAACAGTAGTTCTATATGGGCAATGGTCACAATTGAATGGTTTCTCTCCTGTCTTAGTCCTTATGTGTGATATCAAGGCTGATTTAACAGTAGTCCTATATGGGCATTGGTCACAACTGAATGGTTTCTCTCCAGTGTGAGTCCTTATGTGTGATATCAAGGCTGATTTAACAGTAGTCCTATACGGGCATTGGTCACAACTGAATGGTTTCTCTCCAGTGTGATTCCTTATGTGTGATTTTAAGGCTGACTTAACAGTAGTCCTATACGGGCACTGGTTACAACTGAATGGTTTCTCTCCAGTGTGAGTCCTTATGTGCGGTATCAAGGCTGATTTAACAGTAGTCCTATACGGGCATTGGTCACAACTGAATGGTTTCTCTCCAGTGTGATTCCTTATGTGTGATTTTAAGGCTGACTTAACAGTAGTCCTATACGGGCACTGGTTACAACTGAATGGTTTCTCTCCAGTGTGAGTCCTTATGTGCGGTATCAAGGCTGACTTAACAGTAGTCCTATATGGGCACTGGTTACAACTAAATGGTTTCTCTCCAGTGTGAGTCCTTAAGTGCCGTATCAAGTATGATTTAACATTAGTTCTATATGAACACTGGTCACAACTGAATGGTTTCTCTCCAGAGTGAGTCCTTAAGTGCTGTATCAAGTGTGACTTATCACTAGTTATATATGAACACTGGTCACAACTGAATGGTTTCTCTCCAGTGTGAGTCCTTATGTGCCGTATCAAGTGTGATTTTTTAGTAGTTCTATATGGGCAATGGTCACAACTGAATGGATTCTTTCCAGTGTGAGTCCTTATGTGCCGTATCAAGGCTGACTTAACAGTAGTCCTATACGGGCACTGGTTACAACTAAATGGTTTTCCTCTAGTGTGAGTCCGTATGTGTGATATCAAGGCTGACTTAACAGTAGTCCTATACGGGCAATGGTTACAACTAAATGGTTTCTCTCCAGTGTGAGTCCTTATGTGTGATATCAAGGCTGACTTAACAGTAGTTCTATATGAACACTGGTCACAACTGAATGGTTTCTTTTCAGTATGAGTCCTTATGTGTCCTATCAAGTTTGCCTTAACAGTAGTTCTATATAAGTACTGGTCACTAGTGATTGTCTTTGCTCTATTTTGAGTTTTCCTAGTTATTATCGCTTCCTCTTCTTTAGCTCTTGTACTTTTTCTATTATAAATAAAGTCTTGTCTTTTTGTGTAGGCAAGTCTTATGTAGTTGTCTTCTACCTGGTTTGTTGATACTACGCTGGTGTATTTCACCTTTAACAAAAAAATTTCATATTGTTTTAAAATCATTAGGTATTAATATATTCACATCAATGGGTTTGTTTAGGTTTAATAAAAATATGCATTATGTAGAAAATGATTGAAGTCAACTTATTTCAGACAGGGAAGGTGTGTATTCAGAGAACTATTTTCTGAATTACTCGTATTTTAGGGAATGATTTGTGATTCCTCTGGTTAGGATGGTGAATGGTGACCAAATATTACTAATATCGATTTTTAAGATATGTGTATCTCTTTGTACTGCAATTATCATACTTGGGATTAACGATTAAAAATAATTAACGATTAAATTTAGTCGTTACTTTTTCTATTAGCTTTTTAACTTATTCGTTAGTTTTGGTAATGTTTAACTTCTAACTTTAACTAGTTGAAAATTTGGCTAACGGTTAAAGTAACTCAGTTAGTTTTTCCAATTTGATAAAAGGTGCCATTTGGTCTGAGGAATGTGGACTGGGGAGAAAGTATTTAAAACTCAGGTCAAAGACAGATTGTTTTCCTCGTCCCCCAATTGTCACCGACAAGCAAGGTGTTGTCAATTGTCACAAAAATGTTTTGAAAGGAAAATCAGTTGCATTTTGACGTTAATGCTGACAATACTTGATTAATTGATCATTACATATCTAAATTGTCCTGTTCAAAAGTAATCGGGAAAAACCATTTAAATGGTTAATCAAACTAACATTTCCTCAAACGTTTACTTTATGTTAAATTAGGCTTACTAGGTAAAATCAATCCATTATATGATACCATGCAACAGAATAAACTATCTTCAAGATTGTAGAACATATTTCAAGTAACAATTGCTATATTTTGTTCTGTTTTCATTATTTTGCTATCGGCACCGTCGAAAAGAAAAGATAATGATAATACTATCTTTAATATTATTATCAATGGTAATTAGTTTTGTATTTTTGTAATGATTTAGACAGTTTTCATAATTTTTAACTAACTTATTTCAGTAAGAATAAAACATGCACTCAGAACGGCAAATTCTTAAACATATAATAAACGTAATTGCTTATCGAAAATAGTATTAATAGATCTGCTTTCACTCATTTTTAGAGTGAGTATATTTTGTTCAGTTTTTGTTTACCGCTAATCCCCATACTTTCTTATCAGTGACCCTTCCTTATCATCCCCAGCCTGATGAAAATCACCTGGAGTCAACATGTCACAATATTATTTGGCCTTTCTCATTGTCTGCGCAAATTAAAAAAAGTTTTGTTATCGTGAATTTCTTTAAAGATAGTTATTGATTTTTTAAAGTATAGCTTAAAAATGTAAAACTTTAATTTCAAAGACTTATGTCAGTTTTTGTTAATAATTTTAGAAATTAAATTAAATATTTAATTTTTAAGATTTCGGACAGTTATATAACAAAAATTACTGTAGAAATTGCTATAGTCTAATTAATAGTATTGTATAGTAATGTATTATAAATAGGCCTATTTATATAAAATATTATACATAATAAAAGATAATACAGGTTAAGTATTTGTTTATGTATATTTTACTGTACCAAAACTAATTTTTAACTTTCAATTTCAGTTAATTTTCTAATAATTTAACTTTAATCAGTTAATTCCAATATATTCTAACTTTTAACTTCAATTAGTTACTTTTTTAGAGTATTAACTTTAACTTTATTCAGTTTAAAAAAATCATTAACTTTCCCAAGTATGGTAATTATACTGTATTAAAGGTGCATTTACGATGTTTCCTTGTTTGTTACTAAGAAAACGCAAATAAATTTAGAAGGAACACAGTTAACAAAAAACTTAGTTCTATTGAGACTGTTAACTGACAGTATATGAATATCCAGGCTTGGTACAGATATTAGTTATGTTAAACCATTATTGTTTAACTGTAACAAATATAATGGTGGCGCAGTGCTGTAACTCAGCTACTTGGGGACAAAGTGTTTGGGGAGATTGTAGGCGATAGGTTCCATGCTCGGTTCTCTTAATACCGACACGGCATCCGCTCATTGGTTGCCATCAACGTAGACACTACTAGAGAAGTCTGGAGTGTCCGTGTTGAATGGTAGTCAAGGTTCGGATGTTGTGTAGGGGAGAGAACTGAGTGTCAGACTTGTCAGTTAGCTGAAAATCAGACCAACACTACGTGGTTCGGATTCCACGTAAAACTGTAGGTCCCATAGTTGCCCTGGCTATTGGGCTATTAATAAATAGTCCTTTCTGAGCTAAGTCGAACTCAGATAGTAACAATGACTATACTCGTTCATCTACACTCATCACACTCATTAACTCCTCATATTCGCCCATATCTCTACGATATGCGTCTTGGAGATGAAAAATGAATAATAATAATAATAATTATGACAGATTTGTGTTGAAAATATTTCACCTGACCCAATATATTACGTGGTACAGCATGTTATAACAAATTGGGTTCAACACTATGATTCAAGACATGATACATGGTATGATATTATTTTGTATATTTATCAAATAATATGAAACCTGAAATTTTATACATTAAAACATTATCGTCCATTATTATTTTTTAATATTAATGTACGATAATTTTTTAGGTTGTTCTTACTATAATACAAATGTAGTAACAAACTAGTGCAAAGGGCTAAAATAATACTCCTAAAATTTCAGTGTAGGGACCTTAAAATAGCATTGTTAAGAGACAGTGTATAAATATCAGTGGTTGATAATGCAGGAAAAAAGGATATGCTTTTTGTTACCTTCAAGTTTATAAGATAAAGAATGCATGTTAAGGGAATTATCAACTATATAAAGTAAAAACAAAGACTCCCACAAATAAACCAAAGCCGAAGTATGCTTTGGCATACAAATAAATGAAAAATAAACATTAAATTGTAAATTAAACATAAAATATAATAAAACCTTGCTTAGTAGTAGTTTGACTTCTCCCTTAGAGAAGACCTTACATTATATAGTTTTAACACCAACACTATGTAACTCTAATATTATATCTGTGCCTTAAAACAACATTTTGAAATCAAAGGATACTAAAACATAAAATTAGCTCTAAAACTACTAATATTAAAGAAGCAAATACTCTTCTTTTTTAACAGCTAAGAATCAGCGTATATGAAATGGAGTAAAAACCACTAATAACTCTGTAATATTGTCCTTCCTGATATAAGACGCAAACAGGCTCTGATCAAAGAGTGTAATAAGATCAACCTGCCCATTTTACAAGACCAATCTCCGGTTAATTCAAATTAGCCAGACCTTAAAGAGCATCCCAGATTTTTAACCAGCCACAACAGCAATGTGCTGCATAATAAGACCTTTGCTATACTTAGCCTTGACATAATGGCTGCGATGATAACCAAGTCTCCATTGTTACAAACTAAGGCTGACTATTTTTTAGAAAGTGTCATTAATTAATAGCCCAATGACAAGTTAACAGCCAATGGTTATCAGCTGATCCTTTTCAAAATGTGTTTCTGGGTAAAAAAATACAATCTGTAAATTGGGATCGAACTGAGAACCATTAGCTTATGAAGCTTGATTTCTCAGTTCTAACTAAGAAGCTTGGTTAGCTCAGTAACTAACTAAGCTATCAACCAATTAATTACCTCAACAATTAATAATAGTGATGGGTTGGTTCCGT